>SSSI01008886.1:0-14431 GCA_004796505.1 Oryzaephilus surinamensis | reverse complement strand
AAAAAAAAGTTGGTTGGTGGCACGCTAACTAGAGTATACGGTATGATAAGAATTTTTCCCCTCGCCCCCACTCTTAACCAAAGGTCACGTCAACTGTGACATTTCACATTAACATATCAAACTTTGGCTCTGTTTGAGATTTTAATTTGTCAAAGTTTGACAATGTTTGACATTAATTTGTGATAACTTCACAGAATTTGTGTTTCATGGAAGTCTCACGTGTTTACTAGGGAAAAATAGTAAACTCAATCTAAATAATAAATTTACATTATATAAAACTATAATACGACCTACTATGGCTTATGGGGCCCATTCATGGGGAATAAATACAAATTCGATATCATTCAAAACAAAGTACTACGCAAGCTCCCTGGTTTGTCAGGAACTCTCAACTTAGAAGAGACCTTAAAATTCCTAGTTTTTCTGAATTTATTCAAGAAAAACTAAAAAAATTCTTCGCAGAATGCAGAAATACACCCAAACTCTTTAATCGAAAATGCATCAAATTACGAAATAGAAGATTTCGACTCACAATTTTCTTAAATTCGACAAAAAAATGGTATTTGAAGGCAATTTGAATAAACATGACCTACACAATAAATTGTGGCAATTGATGCGCTGCGTTCGTTCGTTGTTGCTACACGTGTAGCACTAGTGTAGCTACAACAGAAAAATGCTCGTGACGTCACAAGACTAAAAGTCTAATAAATCTGGTGGGGAACTAGTGGTGGGAGAAATTTGAATATACTGAATGAATTTGAATATACTTTATAATATAAAGTATATAATATAAAGTATACCCCTTGGGTTGATGGTACTGGTAATGCTATCTTAGAAGATATCAAAAATCTAAAAGTAACTCAGTATGAGAGAAATTATACTCAATATTTTTTCTCTTTATCATTTTTCATTTAGAGCAACTGTTTAAAAGTTATAACCTATATTCCATAAGTAAATCTGCCATTTTATCAGAAAACGTGTGCAAAATAACTTTTCCTTTATAATATTTTATTCGGATAAACCATTTAGAGGTTATATCGGATATTTTAAAGATTAAGTAATCATAAAAATTTTTTATGTTGTTGTATAAAGACAAATATAGTGATTACAAAAAACAAGAAATATATGGTTCCATTAGAAAAAAAGTTGATAGCTCTAGTTGAATATTCCATACGCCTAACGCTGTATAATAATTGTATAATGCATATAATAATATGATATAGTATAAATCTAACTAAATCTATATTTTGTTCTTAACGATGCATGTACTGGCTGTTCATTATAAGGAAAAAAATCTAACGCAGAAACCGAATTGTGTTCGGCACAGTACGGCAAGTCAGGTCCAATTCAGTCAGGCAATCCGGGGTATCCATGGTCTCTCCCTCTCCAAATATACGAGTACGCACCACGCGAATTTTTTTCCTTATAGTGAACAACCAGTATATGTCAAATCTCCGGCGCTTCTAGATTTGTCTAGTCAAACCTCAGATTTAACGGGAAGTCACAGCCAAAGCCCAAAAGAGTAGAATGTTTCTGTCTTTGACTAACGAAATTATATCTAATCTTAGGAGAAACCAACTTGGGCAGTCGAACGCCTAAACTCAGTATGATCAAATCGTGGTTTGACCATTTGGGTTACAAAAATGGATTTATAGTGCAATATAAATCGACACCCTTCTAGGATAGACTAGGCAAAGTCCAAAACAGATTATTTTGCTTTTGACGTTTGACAAAAAAATTAAGTACTTCTAGGTTTGCCTAAACATACACTTCAGTCAAAGGTAGAAATTGAAATTTATTTCGAGGTTTGCCGGAAGGCTTCGGTTAAGCCTAGAATAATATACCAGTTATTCCGCGAAGAAACAACATATCGATATTTGACTATAACATAGAAACCCCGAAATAAATTTCAATTTCTACCTATATGTATACATATTTAGGCAAACCTTGAAGTACGTAATTTTTTAGTCAAACGTCAAAAGTAAAATAATCTGTTTCGGAGTTTGCCTAGTATCTCCTAGAAGCTATTAAGTCAAATTCATTAGATGTTTAAACAGATTATTAGGTAATTTAGGTCAGGTTTGGTTTGATTAGTAATCGAAAAATTCGATTACTTTGAATAATATAAATCCATTTTTTGTAATCCAAACCCGGTCAAATCGGTTAAACACGGATTTGATCGTATTAAGTTGAGATGTTTGACTGTCCAAGTTGGTTTCTCCTAGAATTACATATAATATCGTTAGTCAAAGACCGAAACACGTTACTGTTTTGAGCTTCTCGTTAGATCTGAGGTTTAACTAGACGAATCACATGAATCTAGAAGCGCTAGAGATTCGATGTTTGACCATATCGTATATACCAAATTTCAACTTTCTACTTTCAACAGTAAACTAAATTGATTACACCAACTAAACCTATTTTCAATAGCGATCTTCTTTCATATTAGGGCAGCATATATACCAAATTTCATTTATTTTCTTATTTAGTTATCTTTAACCTATCGAGAGTTATTATGCTTGCAAGGTTTGTGACAGTGATAACAACGGAGAAAACTCCAATTATAAACTATTTTTTTTCGAATTAAATATAAAAATAGTGCGATTCAGAAAACCTTAAACCTGCAGATTTGTTGAAATCTGAAATTTTGAAATACAAAAGTATATGTTCAAATTTGACAAAAACTTAAATGTATAAGTGTAAAATTATTGCCGCTCCTATTAATATTTAGAAACCGTTGATTAAAATTTCTATTATTGTGTAATACGTTTTTGTCAATTTTATTCTCATTTCTCAATTATAACATTTTTACACGGAATACTTGCTTTTCTTTCTACTTTGATTTGTTGTTTTTGCAATACCGGGAAATGTTTAATAGTTAAAATTTGTATGCTTTATGAGAAATGTAAAATTACAATGAATGGTATTAAGGTTTGTTTATATTTTAGGACTGTATGGTATGAATTGTTATGTGGCGAATGGCCTTTTAAAGGACAGCCACCAGAAGCAATAATATGGCAAGTCGGTAAAGGTATGAAACAGCCATTAGCAAATTTACAAGCATCTAGAGATGTAAAAGTAAGTAAATAGTCGTTGCTTATTGTACACAGATAAAATTTTGATTTTTATTTTTTTTAAGGATATATTAATGCTGTGTTGGTCTTTCCGTCCCGATGATCGACCTGATTTTATTCGCTTACTAAATATTTTAGATAAGTTACCTAAAAAACGTTTGGCGCGCAGTCCTTCTCATCCAGTTCATCTGTCACGATCAGCAGAGTCTGTTTTTTAAATTGAATAATAGTTTATATTCGGTAAATTTGTATTTTACGAACACACCCTTATAGTTGGTAAACACAAACAATTACCTTAACTATATTGCGAGTCTTTAAAAATTTTTACAAATGGTACTTTTTACCTTAAGCTTTACACATTCACATTAAAGATAAATCGAAAATGGCATTATTGCAGGACACAGCTGAAAACGTCAGTGAATCGCCAAAACGCTTTTAGAAGTTTACAAAAAGGTATCTATCTTCGGAACAATTTACAGCATTATGCCTCACTTAATTTAAAAAAAGTAAAACCAATTAATTTTAAACACCCACACACTATGCAATCAGAGTGATGCAACACCGTATAGAATTTAGAGCTTTCTGTACAGCTCTGCTTAGTGAATTACTCTTTCATAAAGTTGATGCGTAAAAGTTCTGCTAAAAAATCACACTGCAGACCGATTAGAACTAGTTAAAAATCAAGTTATACCTACATTTTAAGCCATGTTTCACATTTGTACTGCAGAATCTTGTGGTTCTACTGGTCGGACGTTTCGATGCAATTTAAGTTTATGTTATTGTGGAAAGTTCAGGAATTCTCCGGTATGATATTCTGACGTTATTCGCGAACACCCTGTATATAATACTTATTATATTATTTTATTATTGTAAAAAAAATAATTTTTGTGATTCCTTCTGTATTTAGTCATTTTGCAATCGCGTAAATCGTCTAGAAAAAGCGATTTTCTTGCCTAGACAAGAAAATGAAATCTAGAGCAATTTACATTTTGTAGATTGCCTACACTGTTTTACCAAAAATGGAGTAACGTGGAAGTAATAGATATAAAATGTGTACAAGAATTTCATTAATAAGTAATATGACCATATGACTTGCTTAAATAGTGAGCTAAAACGGTATGTCCTCATTCACAATATTATTGCTGCAAAATATGCAAAATATTTTATTTTGCCTTGTGTTTATAGGGGAAAGCATAAGTAAAACTAACGAAAACTTGTTGCTGTTTTTAGGTTAGGTAGTTAAAATCGGTAACTTAAAGAAAACAAATTCTCTAGTCGAAATATTGTTTATTACATTAATAATTTAATATTTATTTTTTTTGATTAAATAAGTGAGTTAAGTTGAGGGTTAAGACCGCAGGCCGATGATCCCATAGATCTTAAACTAATAGAAGGGCAGTTGCGTAAATGTTGTATGAGACGGATGTGAATACATGTACGTGGGGGGTTCGTTAAGTGGTATTGTATGCGCATGATCGTGAATCAGTTTTTCCACCATTTGATATTAAATATGTAACTGTAAATTTGAATTTTAAAAATGCATTATATTCGATGATACACATATTTACACAAAATTTATAAAAAAATATTGTAAACAAACTGTATGTACAAATTTTACGCTAAATACTAGTAGGCAGTAGGTAAACGAACAAATAAAAATATATTTTTGAAAATATTTTATTTTTTAATTATTGTATGTGTTCGTAAAATGATTTTTTCTAAAGTAAAATATTGATTGATAGTACATTAATTAGTATACTCGATAATAAATCTATAATAACTATATAAAGCAATATATAAACTTTATATAAAACAATAACGACAAGCACAATTATTGTAATAATTTTTTTGAAAATAAAAAATTAAATAGATATTAAATGTTAATTATAAATTAAAAATTAATTATAAAAATACGAACAAAACAAAATTATATACATTAAACAAGCAAACTAACAAGCAAACTATAACATTATTATTAACTAAAACAAAAACAAAATAAAAAAACACAATCAGTTAAAACACAATAAACAATATGGCGAACGATTTGCATTTAACAATGGATATGTTCAACAGCTTTCAGCTGCTGCGATGCTAACTAAGCCAACGCTAATGTGCAGCTTCTCAGCTGCTGAGACGTCATGACTTGTGCAGATTTGTGCTGTCTGCTGTGCGTTGTTTTTGTTGAAACATAACATAACCTTAAAATATATAAAATTAACGTCGTTTGTTGTATGATTACCGTTGTGTATTCCACCTCTTTTTTCACGTTTGTTTAACTAGTTTAGCAATATGTTAAGAAATATTACTATTAACGAATGTCTTTAAAATTATGTTGAAAACATAACCTATAAACGTAAATAAGCAGAAGTTACCTGCCAACAAGCACAGAATTTTTGCGCTTCCTAAATTATTAAGCAGTTGAGACTAAGGGGTCACGTGGTTGATCGTTCAATGTGTGCGCTTTTGTCAGCATTTCAGCTGCTGGAGGCATGATGAATGTTGCGCCAATGATTTAGTGTGGCGTCGTACTAGTCGCACCAGTTTACAATATACACGCATGAGCATTATGGATCTCTTGACGAACCATAGGTGCAAAAGAGAAAAATGTAGATATCTGTCTCATAGGTCTTGTATTCAAACTTTGCTCCAAACTGCCCATCCATTAGTTTATGATCTATGGATGAAGCTGGTAGTACAGCCTAAACCAACAAAAAATATAAAACAAAATAAAAAAATATCTTCCGAAAATTTTATTCTATTTACCGTTTTTCTTTTT
The DNA here is from genome assembly GCA_004796505.1 of Oryzaephilus surinamensis. NCBI lineage: Eukaryota > Metazoa > Arthropoda > Insecta > Coleoptera > Silvanidae > Oryzaephilus > Oryzaephilus surinamensis. The sequence goes on along the minus strand of SSSI01008886.1, from coordinate 8,581 downwards.
TTAGAGGAATTGTTAAAAGTTATATCCTATATTCCATATATTTACAGAATCAATATTTACTTGTTAATCTCAACAAAAGACCTTATTATTTTTTAATGTGATTGTGTAAAGAAACATGAAAATTCCGAAAATAAAATAAAAAATTTATTGTTAAAAAAAATTTGCTTGGCCATGTTTTGAACTACGATTTTAATGTCTAAAATTTACAGAATAGTTTCATGTCTATATTTTCTCTATTTTATTTAAGATGTTTTGCGGAATATAAAACATTTTTCTATTTCCCTTTCTGAATAACTACAAATTAAACACAATTTTAATTAAGTAATTTAATTACATAATTACTATAATCTGTGATATAGAAGTTATAGAACCCTATTTTCAACATCTACCGAAAATAATCATAATTAGATATGTCACTAGTGCCTTCTTCGTTTAAGTTGAGTAGAAATTGGAAAGAGATAAATAAATGTCAAATATGTATAGTGGATTAAAAAGAGATAACAGAAATTTTCAAAATGAGAAATTATCTATGAATCAGTTTCAATCTCGCTATTATCTCTCATCATAGTAACCTTCAAATTATTAAAACTAAGATATCCGACTTAAGGTTTCATAGTATACCGTTAACAATTAAGATACGATTAAAATGATTTCATTTGTGATAGTTACAATTTTACCGAATATTTAAATATGTACGTATTTATATGCATTTAATTTTTTTTTACTTTATGATAACAATTGTCTGTATCAATAAAAATCCATTAAAAGTATATTATTAAACAATCAAAGAAGAAGGACGGTTTTGAATGAAGTGAAACAAATTTTCACATGCTGAAAAACTTAGCTAAACGTGTAACTGAACAGAAATAGTTCAGTTCTGCTCAGGAAACAGCATATTGTTTAAAGAAACTCACTTTACTTTAATTAATTATTTTAATTTAATTAAATTAATTAATTAATTTAATTTTAACCCCATTTAATAAGTCAAAAATGTGTCAAGTATGTGTTGACCCGATAGCTGGCTTGTTACTTGTAGCAAAACATAATATGTACTTGTACTTAACAGTTAACATATAAAATATATGAAATGAACGAAAAAAAGAATAAACTATAATGCAAAGGTTGTTAACAACAAACCACCAACGTCTTTTTTATGAATTTTGAATGAAATTGTGCTTTATTTCAATTGAGTTTCATACAATTATTTTATTTCATTTAATTTTGCATGTCTTGAGACTGATTTTTACATACAACTGTGATTTCTTTGTAAATAAAAAAGATTCATTAATATGTATTTTGTTTAAAGACAGTATTTTTTAAAACCAGTTACTATTTATTACAATTCTGTGATTTTTATTTTTTAGGAGCTTATAAAATATACATGGCTAGTATTTTTAAATGCTTTTTTATTTATTGAAAATAACAATTTTAGATCACGCACTTTTGACAGTTTTCTCGTATTTTTGGTTGTGCATACTAGCTGTTAAACGTAAATTTTCCGGTACGTTCAATAAAAATAAAAATAATTAATGACCATCCGCAAACCAATAGAAAAACATAAACAATAACAAGGCAAATGTTTATGGGTGGTAAACAAGTTTAAGGAATATCTAATTAGTCTAAAAAGCACTTGGTTTGTGTAAACAATTCTGAATAACACTTAACACACCCCAAATGCACAACTAGCCGGTACATTGGCCTTGCATTTCTATTCATTAATGTGACAGGGTCGCCTCAACCGGAATATATACATATATTTAACAGCTAGTAACAAAAAAACTTTTTTAATGTATATGCCTTCAGATGAAAATCATGGCAATTTAGTTCAAGGCAAGGGTCTAAAATCTGATTTCAATATTTTTTCACTGTTAAAATTTTGAAAATTCATGGCTAACTTGGTTCGATGTTTTTAAAATAGAAGACAATGCAACCTGACGATCAGGGTGTACTAGAGTACTAATGGAGACTTAAAAAACAAAATACAGCTATTTATATTGTATAAGCACAAAACTATACATACATAATTGATTAAAAGGCGAAGAAAAACGGTATTTTTTCGAAATTCGCAATATTGTTCATTCACTTATAAAGAGTCTGCAGCACAGTTTTCGAAATTTTGAAAAATGTTATATTTTTATTGGTGTTTCTATAAATTATGCTTTGGAACACGAACATTTTTCAAAAGTTTCGAAGGCAGCCCATTTCCTGGGCAAATACGAAAAGATTGTCGAAATCGACAATGTATATTTGCACTTGTAAAATGGACAATATTTTTTTCTACAATCGCTTTTATTCCTAATATGTATTTACTTCTATTTATTAATTAACACTAGTTACAATATCTAGTTCATATTTGATTTTAATCAAAAATTCAGCGGACATGCGTTTTCTCGATTTTGTCGCTAAATCGAGAAAACATGATATCATGATGTCACACTAAAATATCTACCCAGGAGTAAAACTAAACTTTTCATTTACCATTACGATGACAAACATTAATTAGGGATTATGGATAGTGATTGTAGAGAAAAATATTATTAAGTATTAAACACAATGTTTTTTTAATTATTCTGTACATATAGATATATTTAGAATATCTGATTATATATGTAAATAACTTGTACAAGATTGCAACTTTATCATATAAAAAATTGTGTATATATGTTATAAAAATTAAACAGAAAAATAAACATTTCTAAAATAATTAAATGCATGATTTCTTTTATTACATTTTTAAAAAATTAACCAGGCAGCTGGAGGAACCCGGAAACTACATATTTTGTTTGAGAACTTGCATTATTTGATTTACGGATATGTTATATGATATTTTTGTATTAACATATTTTTTCGTAATGATACAATTGGTTTATAATCCCAAATTTTGTTTGCAAATGTTAAATTGCGATTTCATATTAATTTAAATACTTTTGAAAATAATAGTCTTAAATTTTTTAATAGAATATTAAAAAAGCTATATAAACCTAGACAAAGTTCCACTACCAGGTTTACGTAGGACTACCCAGTTTTTCTAGGACTATACCTATGTTTACCTAGGTAGACCTAGTTTTCCTAGAACTAACTTAGTATAACAAATTCAACACGTTCTCAAACAAAATATGTAGTTGTCTGGTTCCCCTCGGCTGCCTGGTTAATTATAATTACTGTCATTTTATTCAATATTGAACTATATGCTTTGTTTTCCCCCGATAACTTTGCAATTGAATTTTACATATTTTTCGACATTAACTTTAAAATTAATCTCACTTTTGTGAAATAAACCAAAATTAAAGTTTATTACTTTACTGCTTAATTACAAAAATGTAATTTTTGGTGGTTATATTGGCGTTACCCGCACTTACGCAATTTCAATAAATTATCTAAAGAGACTTACCCGCAAACAAAATTTGAAGTCTGCTACTTTACTAATTAAAAAATGCAATTTTTGGCGTTAACATTGGACTTAACCTCACCTTTTTGATTCCTATATATTTTTCTTGGTAGGACCTGTCTGTAAACTAAATTGAAAAGTTGTAGCTTTATCAGTTAAAAAAATGCAATTTTTGAGGTTAATATTAGACTTCTGACTATGCGGTCCTAAATATTGTACAAATTCTTGTGGTGGTTTTAATGCTCCAAAACTATCAAAATAATCTACCCAATGTGTTCCTTTGTTTTTTACTATATCTAAATTTACTATGCCGCATTCGTTTTTTTAGGTTTATTTGGTAATGTATCACGCATAAATACACCTCTAAAATATGGTATTTTTAATTGTTTTGCATATTTTATTAAATCTGTGTTGTATAGTGCTCTTCTAGGTAGTTTTATTGGTAATAATTTCCTGAATTTTTTTTTTAAATACAAGCTATAACCTACTCTAAGATTTTTCTTTAGATATAGGCCAGAACCTTTTTTAACCAATTCTTCTATTTTTTGATTGTGCCGTTTTTGTTCTTCTAATCTTTTTTTAGCATCTTTGCCTTCAATTATCGTTTTTGCCACTTGACTAGCGCCAACAGCAAATCCGCCTACTGCCCCTAAGATTCCCAGTAAAGGTAACAGAAACGGTAAAAATCCTCCTCTTTTCTGTTCAATTGGAATTATTCTAGGTATACGGATATTTTTTTACCACCAGCTCTTTTCACAATTGCTTTCACTACTCGTAATGCTTTTAGTTTTACAGCTAATTTTTTTATATTTTCATTATCAGATAAATCTATATTCATATTATTTTTCAAAGCTCTTTGCACTTTATTTACAATTCCCGTTCTTAATGAAATGGGTAGTCTTTTTTTCGATTTGCAGCCCATACCAAATTTACGTTTTGTTTTAATAGCTGTTGTTACAAACCAAGCAGCTGCCTGTTCAGAAAAATTTGCGTTTTTAGACTTTACTCCATCCCACGCCCTTTGTTCCAAAATATGATCAGCTTTATGTCTATTTTCAAGCGATTGATTATTAAAATATGCTAAGTTGTGTTCTTTACAGCCTTCGTCCGATTTATTTATACCTTTATCACCTCTTTCAACCCTTTTTTGTATCTTTGTACCTGGTCCACACCAGGAATACTTTTTCAGTGAAGGAGTAAGTAAATGTAATTCTACTGGTAAATTATTTATTACAGAATTTAATAGCCCACCACCACCTTTCCGTTTGAATATTAACATTGAAATTACTTTTTTTTATATTTTTTAACCTATATTTATAATAAGTTTATAACTTTTGGAAAATGAAACACAATTTATTATTTACATAAAAAAATACTTTTTTTTATTGTTATATTCGATCTACATATTGCACATTTAGATATACGATTTGAACAACTATTACAAACAATTAAATGTTTACAAGGTAGAAACAGTATTTCCACTTTTCTATATAAACAAATTTTACATTTTACATATGAACATATAGTTTCAAGTTCTTTTTGTTTATTTACTTTTCTAATAAATCTACACTTTCTATTCAATTCCATGTGATATTTCAATGGATCGCCTGTTTCTTTCCAATTACTACCACTTACGTCACACCAAACACATTCCACAGTATCACTATTGTAATTAGATGTATTTGTTGAAATAAAACCATGATCCACAAGTGGTTTAAGATTTAAGTTCCCCGTCGAATTTTTAAAAGTCTCCAACCGTTTACCTATATCCATATAAACTTGTTTAGAGAATTCGCTTGAATACAATTCTCTCATTTGCCGACGTACACCATAAATTTGCTTAATTGTATTATCAAAAAGAACTGTACTAATTGGTGTTGAGTTTATACAAAATTTTAAAGTTGCATTTTTCTCATGTCTTTCTATTGAATATTTAACTGTCAGATTTGGATAGTTTTCTTCTATATGCATTGATGTTACGTTAATACCACCAAAATTATAAATTTTTTCTAGGAAATATAGTAATTTTTCATGATTCCCATACCATTATTGCTATTTTACCATGTATGTTTATTCGAACATAAAACTCATCATTCTCATTATAATCAGCACTTAATTTCAAGTCTGGAAAATTATCTATAATCACTTTTTCATAAGATGTATCTAGTAGTGGTATTGTTTGTTGAATACAATTGTTTCTAATAAATAGTTCTGTAGTTATTACTGTAAAAAATCCAGAAAAATATATATATATATATATAAGTAAATGTGTATAAGAATAGAAACAAATTGTACTTACTGTGAAGAATTTTAAGGTATTGTATCTAACAATCACATTTGAACTTTTTTTTATTCAAACGTATTGTACCACTTGCTGTTGTAAACTGATTATCGTAAAGTTTTCTAACTGTATATATACGATTAAACTGAAATATATCACTCTCACATTTAATGATAATTTCCAGAAAAATAAATAAACAATATCTTAATATTTACACTTTACAATTTAATCTACAACGTTAAAAATAATATTCACAACTAATGTTAACGTCTATTCCGTATCGAGTATAGCATAGCCCCATGGTAATGTTGTATATGAGTCCATCACAAGATATCTTTTGTCATCATGGGGACTTAACCCGATTTTATTTTGTTCTACCGAATACACATTATGGGAGGACGATTGCATTGTTCGTTGACACACCACTTTTCTTTACCCTCTTTTAAACACTCCACAAAATCACCAAATGTTATATTGTTTTTCACAACATTATACTTAACACCTTTACTTTTCTTTACACATTTCTCGTTTTCCGTCTTAAAAGCATACATTTCCGATCTAAGTCCAGCAAAATGTGTTAGTATTTCCCCGTTCAATTGGTCCATAAGAAGGCCAGGAACCTTTTTATTGGCTTGTGAAATGTTCCAACGGTTGTCAACTGGGTAATCTGATGTATCAAATCGATGGTTGTCTTCTTTGAACATTTGTTTATATATATCCTTACACTTTATTTGGGGATTTGGGTAATGCCAATATTTACGTTTTCTTCCCATTTAATGCCTCCATAGGGCAAATATTGACACACGGCCTACTCAAATAAATTGTTTACATGCACGTAGGTAATGTATGTTGTGGGTTTTGTTGGATCATATGTACTAACATACTTGCTGTTTGCTTCAGAATACCGATTAAAATATTGGCTGATACCGCCTCTTATCGATTGTTCAATAAATAACAGCATATCCACATCTTTTAGAATATGTAGTTTGCAATCGGTATATTTATGCATACAGTCCCATGTGCATCCAGGTAATGTGAAGTAATGTGCAGGATCTAAAGCATATGATTGCATGCAACTCTTACGGAATTGTTCAAACACTTCAGCCAGTAATAATATATCTGTTTTAAGGTATAGGTCAGAATATTGTCCAAGCGTTTCACATTCAAACTCTCGCCATACCAATTGAGCATGTTTGTATTCACCTTCCGTTATGCTACAATCATTTAGTTTATTATAAAAAGCATCAATAGAGGGTAATTCCTCTGCATCTAATTTCTCATATGAATCTATAAAGTCATATGGAAATACACCTTTACGTTGTAACAAATCTAATTTTAAATGAGGTGAATTTTTAAAATTGGCGGTTAAAATAAGAAATGAATTTAAATATGATGCTAAAGTTTCTAAACTGGATCCCATAAACCGAAATGAATCAATAAATCTAAATTTAACATCATTGTTTTCAAGTTTCACGGTAAATGAACTTGGCTATGTCGCGGATAAAGAAGTGACTATCGTACCCGGAAAAATTATGAAAAACAATTGGCACGAACAATGAATTTTGATAATTTAAGTTACAAGCGTTATGAGAATACCCTCTAAAGATCTAAGAGTTGTAAGTTTGGTATGTACGAATTCCCCAATTTCTTTTATCTGATTGGTAAACCATTGCATACAGTCTGGTCCTCTATAACTCGTGTAATATGAGAACGTAGAATCATAATCACATTGAAAATAATATCCAACACTGAAGGCTTGATGATGTTGGTATCTTGCAGTCTTTGTTTCTGATGGTTCATCATTTATCGGCTTTAAAATTGATTCGAAGTCAGCATAAATAATATAAGGCACTTTTTCTTTATTTACAAAGTTTTTAAATTCTACATTATCATATGATGGAAAATTTGTTTTGACACTATTAATGTTATTGCACACTTTTTGATGTTCATTTAACTTATCAAGACTTGAAAAATAATTAAGGCACCTATCATAGATACGAATTTTTCGATGCTCTTTAGTATATTGACTTTTTACAAGTCTCGATAAGTCTTTAATTAATACGTAATGGAATTTAATGTTTTTATCGTCCTCATCACCATTAACATCGTCGTCTTTATTCACTGGGTAATACACGTTTTGAATTAACAGCAAATTTATATGTTTATTATATTTTGTTTGAAAAAACAAAATATTATATAAATGGACTTTTTGTCCGTTGTGGTCGCCGCATACATCGCCGCATATATCGCCTTATATAGATTTTTAAACATTATTCTATTAAAAAATTAAAAACCATTTGTATCATTCGCATGTAAAAATCCCAAATTTTGTTTGTAGCAAATGTTAAATTGCGATTTCATCTTAATTTAAATACTTTTGAAAATATTAGTCTTAAATTTTTTAATAGAATAATGTTTAAAATCCATATAAACCTAGGCAACGTTCCACTACCTACTACCTAGGTTTACGCAGGACTACCTAGTTTTCCTAGGACTACACCTATGTTTACCTATGACAAATTCAATACGTTTTCAAACAAAATATGTAGTTGCCGGGTCCTCCCGGGCTGCCCGGTTCATTTTATTTTTAGTTAAGCGTGTAGGCACAACGTTGAAAAATGATTTTTTGTGTTCAATAAGTTCTAATGTGTACACGCTCACTGAAATATTATTTAAATGTTCGAATTTATGAATGTCTTTTGGAGCTAATGGAAACTCCAATCCGTCATATTTTAGTACTGTGTTATATTAGGATATAAAGCTGCTATTATAGAATAGAGAAAACAGTAATTATCACTATTTTTTACGTTTATACACGCTTTTTTATTTTTTATTTGTTGCGGTAATTCTATATAGGAGGAGCCATTGCCCAGTTCAAACTTGTTTATATTAATTTCTAAACTTAAAATTTT
>SSSI01008885.1:0-14923 GCA_004796505.1 Oryzaephilus surinamensis | reverse complement strand
TAATAAAAAGGTTTTAATTATTTCCATCAATAAAAAAGAACACCCGAGAGAAAAATATAATTTGATTTCTTGCTTCCCCCAATTATTAATAGATAATTGTTTTCTATAAAAGCCACTATTGCCGATATAACATTTCCACACACACTATACAATAATTAGGTGAAAAGTTTACTTCCTTCCTTCCATTACCTTTCAAGCAGAACGACCAAACTAATGGAAAACTAATTTCTCGTCTAGAAAATGAAAACACTAATAACGTACAACAATTCGTTGATAAATTACACAAGAATAAAATGAATACAGGTTATATATCTTAATTAGCAAGAGGATGAGCTTTAATAAAGCTTCCTTAGCGTTTCAAACAATGCCTTTTATAGCGATTTTTTCATACCAAAGCGAAAGATTTATTGTTGCGTCATTCGCGGCTACGCAACTGCCGTTGTGTGTGTTTGACGATATGTCGTACTGGTTGTTGTGTGGATAATCCACGATTAAGAAAGCACTATTCTACTCATTAAAACAAGTTACACGAACTTATAAAACATTTATTTAATTAATGAGCAAACAACAAAACTATACTAAAAACTGTTACAAATTACAATGTATGCATCGTGAATTGTGGATGCGTTAGTGGTCAAACGCTCTCTTGAACGTCTCAAGACTGACTTCTTCAATAATTAATACCTTATCCTAAAATCCTTAAAAATATTGAGTAAAGAGGGAGCATGTTTTTTGACCATTGCAGGGTGGCCATCAGCCAACAAGATGTTTTTATTGTGGAAAAGTACAGCAAGCATTATTGCACTTAAGTGTTCCCAGAAAATAGGAAAAGATGTTTGCCATATGACAATTTTTTAAAGTGCCTACAACGAATTGAATACAATAGGTATAAAATGGTTTAGGGACTAAACATTTATAACTTTTCAGTTTACTCGTATATTTCACTTTTTTTCTAATTATTCTTAGTAATAAATGTAAAAAAGTTGTACTTATTAAAGTGTATCACATTTCTCGTTCTAGTAATGAGAATTAAAATTGAAAAAGGTTCAAGTATATATCAGTTGTGTGGATAGTGTAAGTGGAATGTAGTTTGCAGAAAAAGGTCAACAAGCATTAAATGGAAATTCTTTGAAATTGGTCAGCAGTCTGGAAATTTGACCACCAACTCAAACAGTAAATGTCAAAGTAATGAGTTTGGGTGCAAACTCGAATCTGCGGAAATGTTTTACAGTTTGTTACGCAATTATTGATATAAATTTAACACATTACATTGTAATCTTGTTTTAAATGTAAGCAGAAAAATCAATGCAGCCCTTTTTATGACAAATTATTTTATCTTTTTCTGTCCTGTATGTGTCCAGTTCACATATTGTGGACATAAAATTTGTCTCTCAAATAAACTCAAGAGAAATTTTGTAGAAAAATATTCCAACTAACTGGCTAGACATGTGTTTTTTGTTTTTAAATTTTATCAATTAAAAAGTCGCGTCTAATTCGTATTTCAAACAAATTGAAAATTCAATTTCTCCAGCATGTAGTCACATAAAAAATGCAAATTTCCAAAAAATCTACTCGTCTGAATGACGGTGAAAACAAAAGCAACCACAAAAGGAAAATAAAACCCGAAACACATACAATTCCATTAAGCGTGCAACATATGTAAACAATTTCAAATTAAATATCGACAATTTGGTGTGGTGGCGGTGATGCTTTGTTGTTACACTATGGTGGTGGTGAATGAGCACAAGGGGGCGGTTGGATGATGCGGTTTTTCCAACGACTCGAAACTGTATGTGTGTGTGTTGGTGTGTGTGTTAGTAGAAATATGAATGAGTGATGATAAATGGCCTTAGGGTCCACTGTTGGAAGAGACCACAGATTCTTGTTTCTGTTGTAGTAATTAAAATAAATGACTAAATTGTATGTATATATGTATATAGGGGGTGTGAGTGTGCAAAAGGATGGTCGTTGTCACAACGGGACACTAAACCGGAACCCGGAAAAGCGAGATGAACAGGATATGCGGATTAATGTTGCTCATATGTAACTCAGTGTGGACCATTTCGGTTGCTGTGCATGTAATTTTCGAATGGATTTCTTGTAATTTAGACAAAATTATATTTAGGTTCATGAGAATTATATTATGTTAAAGAACCATTTTTTATTAAGTTTTACTTTTTACCACATTCCACTAGCTTAACATAATGAAGGTTTTAAATGTGTCTGGTTTATTTAAGATTTATAAAAATGCAGACACTTGACAAACGACCATGTATTAAAGTTAAATAAAATACTAAGTCGTTATAACGTTATATTTTTTTTCTATAAATAAGAAAATTGAATTGAATTGTGACAGTCTTTTATACAGATAAAACTAACTACCACCAACTGAGAGACAAATCTGCTACTAAGATATCTAATAAAAATCTTCCAAAATCGTACAAGAGATAAATTTTTATTTAAGCGACAGGTACATTTGTATAATATAGTGAATTATATAGTAGAATGAACATGGACATATATATATAAAATGTGTCTTGGTTTTATTACAAATTATAGTTGTTTGTGCAGAATCTGCTTCACTTATTCATGAATTATCACATAGAATTGGATGTGCGAATCCGTGTACGTAATAAACTGTTTTAAGGAAATTATTATTCATGGACGCATTTAAACTATATATGTTTACAAGGGGGCAAACATACGTGTAATACTACAGCCCCCATCACACATAATAAATCATAAAATGAGGCCGTTGTTATTTTATTCATATATTTTCCGTTTTGACTATACGTATATTATACAACAGATGAACAGATAGATGTGGAGGGCAGAAAAAAGATTGATCGTAGACAACCAGTGGTTGCAACAGACCGTTTAGTCCTTTTCCTCCTTTACTGATTACAACAGAATGAAATGTGTGACGTAGTGGTATACAACATACATGGAAAACTCTTGAACAAGAAAACAAGCATCTGCTTCTTTTTCGATTAACTGTCAGTCCTTAACGCCGATTTATTGATGTATAAATCAGGTTGTACGTTGATTTATTTTCGAATAATGTCTTGTTAATGTATCTGTGATGTATTTTGGCCAAATTATGAAAAATAGCTTGCGTAATTGCGTGAATATGGATTCTCTAATATCTGTATAAGCGAAAGTCGAACCAAAGGTTGATGGTGAGAAAAAAAACTTGTTACAGTAATAGAAAACTTATTTGAGAGCTTTATTTAGGTTGTTCAAAAATAATTAACACTCAAGCTGACCATCTTGAACACAAAAAATAAGAAAATATGTTTTAACAAAACATTAATTGTTTTCCTTTAGAAAAATAAAACAGTAAATAGTAATAAACGTTAAGATTCGTTTCAACACTCTGACATTAAAACGTAATTAACGGTTTATAACAGTGAAGAAGTGGTTTTCTGCCAAAGTAAAATTCCATAAGATTTTATATTCCGGTGTGATTAAGTCTTCATTAGTTTCAGCTACGTTATTACTGTGCGATTAGTGGGCCAACTAACACACAATTCTCTTTTATAACACTAAAAGGATGGTAAAAAGCTTAGAATATTGAAATACTTAATAAATTTAACTAATTAAACTCTATTTAACACACTTTATATGAAACTTAAGCTTAAGCTTTGCCTTCGTCTGCCTTTATATAATACTCATATTGTACTAACGTGTATGTATGTCTATGTTCTTGGTTTTAGTTTGTTTTTAGTAGTTTGCTTGAACTTGTATATTAAATATTACTATCATACTACCACTATCGCCATTGTCATTATCAGCATGAACAGTAATTGCATACTGCTTGTGCAAAATGTTGTATTTTCAATGAAAATATGGGATAGAGATCAACTACAAAAAGTTTAATTTAAATTTATTAAACTTTTTGTGTTCCTGTATGATAAATTTCAATTTTTATAAATATAAAATATTTAATCAAAACGAAGCGAGCTAACAAGCCCTATAACGAATTTTATGAACTTAATATGCTAATAATTCGGTCTTTAATAGTGTTTTCTAAAACATATTATTAATATATTATTGATTTATTGTTGACAAGACAAATAATACTAGTATATAAAAACGGTTTTTCTATATCAACCTATTAAATACAAGAGAAATATCATCAGCTTTTAGTTCTTTACGAATCCAATGAGTATAAAAGCAAGGAAAAAGATCATCACATAAGAAGTAGAAGAGAAAAAAAGAAGTCAAAACACAATGAAACATTTTATTGCAAAACCATTGAAACTTTCTTTTTCAAAGCCACCAGCATAAATAGAGAGTAAAAGAAATGTACTCGTATATTCATATATATCCACGTAAGTACAGGGGTTTGGAACTTGGATAGGGTTTGGCCGTATGGAAGAAATGATTTGCGGATGCAATCTGGAATTTGTCCATGTGTGTGTGAAAAAGGGGCACATTTTCGCATGTATGTGTTAAAGTGTTCAGTTTCGTGTCGGTCCCATTGAAAACCATTGAACTATAATAGGGGGTGTAAGCGGTTTGCGGTCGGGTGGGTGGAAAAAGGATGCCGTGGACTTACAACTAGTATCCCGTCACGTGACTTACAAAGGCCAGAAAACAGTTAACTCCACGTTTCTGAATACTTAAGATAAAGTCTCTCCTTGTGTACCCTTTTAGGTATACTATGATAGATTTACTGGGCGAGATGGACTTTAAAGTTGTTGGTAAAGTTTTGTTGATGTTGAAAATAATATAAGATAAAATGGTGTGCTTGGTGACAGTTTTAATCTCTTTTATAAATTAGCAATTTAATTTCTTTTTGACTCTCACTCAATATCAAACTACTGATGATATTAAACAAATTCCTTTTTTATATTAAAATGTGGACTTTATATATAAATGGCTGCCTTTTTTCCTTAATAAAATTTTCTAATTAAGGCTTGTGGAATAAAGACGTAAAAAACAAGGGTTAAACTGGTAAAATATTCGACGATGCAATCTAATAAAAATGCAATACTCACTGTTTAATTATACGCTAAGTAATTAAAATTCTTAAAGCATTTTAGGTTTTCTAGAACATAAATTTTCGACTCCAGTAACATACTGACATTTATTTATTAATATTTGCGTTATATTCGTGAGTAGATACTTATTTAATTCATTTACTAAAAGAAAAGTGAAATTGTAAAATTATTAAGCACATTTCCATAATAGCAATTTTCTGGATCTTTTATTTAGATCATTTTAGCGATATTTTTATGGAGAATTCATGCATTTACTTCATAAAGTAAACGCACCTTTCAGGAATATTGATCTTTCGCACCAGTTATTGCTTGCATTGGTTTTATAGAACACCATTTAACAATCCACTTGCTTATTTCGAAAATTTCGAAAAACTTTCAATGTTTTCCTAAACATGGTTTACCTTTTAAGCAAAAGTGGGTATGTTTTATTCGCATCAATCCATCGAAAATGTTGAAAAATCACATTGGGATAACACATCTAGTTTACAGCCAGAAAAAAAGAAAAAAGTTTGTGAACTTTGCGTGCCCTTGGGGAGTTTTAAGCCCTCCACTGTAAAACACACATACAGGTGCTTAAATGAAGTAAGCATTTTTTTAGTCATTGCGGATTTAAAATTTGTTCACCCTTTTCAAACTCTTAAACAACCAAACAGAAAATAAATTTACTGCAATAATGATATTTAAAAACGATAATATTTAGCTTCAAATAATTAATATTCTACAGAAAACTAGATTATCATATATACACATGGGTATATAAAAGTTTTTATTATGAAACATTAAATATTCTTTATAAAGTTAGTTATTACGCTAATAGCAGTATGTAATTTTATCCAAGCAATAATGAAATTTCTATTAGCAGGTATGCATTTTTGTTTTATTGCAATAGTAAAACGTTTTTAGAGTTAATACAATTTGATCGGTGAACTTAAAGATATTGGATATATGATATTCTAATAAGCATATCCATTTTCCTGCATGTCGTTGTTGCTGTCAAGTGTTTCGAAATATAGGAAAAAAACTCTTGGGAAATCACCAAAAAATATGTTTCTTAGGAAGCAGGTATGAATATTATAGTCTGTTCTGTGTATACTTGCCTTCATGATTGTAAATGTCACAATTATGAATAGAAAATCGAAAAAGATACAATGTATGGATTACATTTAGTCAAAAATAGGACAGGTATATTTAAGGAATTATCAGCCAGGCTATATAAGTTTACAATTTCTAAAGAATTTCTTAGAATTTAGGAGGGTAGGTACTTTTAAGGGGTGTTAACCCTTGAATAAGCAATTATATCTTAAAACTAATTTGACGAACTGGACAATATTTACTGTCGCAAATCATCTAATAGTTCGTAGAAACTAAAAAGTAATAAACCATTTTTAAGTTTTTAGTTTACTTGCTCGAGAGGTAAGGTAAGCATGTAACGGACACAGTATAATATAAGAATTACAACGGTCTAAATTATTATTCAAGCAAACAACGTAATAGAAAATATGTATATAACTTCATTTAAAAGAAATTAAAATGAATCAATAACAACATACTTGAAATTTATATTGCTGAATATATTTTTTAATATTGAAATAAACGAGAAATATATTCGTTTTAAAAATTATATAGCAAAGTCTGTGTGTGAGATGAAAGTATAGGACTTATGATTATGAAGTCTATATTGCGCCCATAAAGATCAATTTCATATGAATAATGAACTGCAAAATATAATGGTGATGGAAATAACCGCTTCGTTTTGTAATACGACCGTGACAGACAGAAATGACGACATCTCAATTTAGGAAATAGCTGAGATAAAAGCACATCATTAATAATTTGTGACGTCAGGTATAGTAATCGCGCTCACACCAACCATTTTCAACCCTCCACTTATATCAAAACGTATTTTAACTTGTCTTTTACGCACTAAATAATGAGCAGCAATTTAATATCGACATTATTATATCTGTACAATGTACGTATTATCGCTACACGTTAATTAATTTTATGCATTGTTTAAATTGTATGCAACTTTCCAAGAATGGAAATTCCAGTAAGAAATTTTGGTATTTTAATGTGAGATTAGTTTAATCTACTGTTTACTCTTTTTTTTCATTTCAAACAGCAACCCTTTTATTTAAGCCCATAAATTTTAAAGCAGTTTGCGTAACGCGCTGTCCCGAATATATTTATTTCACTATATACATTTTTTAATGTACGAGTACATACTTGGCCGCAAATAATTTTATTTATTGGTCCTTTCTCTGACCGATACCTGCTTGTGAGTTTTGTATATGATTTCCCTGCGGTCTAATACTTGTATGCTTGGTTGAATTTTCTCAAAATGTAGGTATTATATACTGGAAAACTGGAAAGTTACCAACGAGGGCAGCCAGCCAACCATTCCAACATTTATTGAATTAATATTACTAGAATGGTTAAGTTTAAATAATAACCATTCGGGACAAAAACGTAAAACAAACATTATGCGAATGTAGAACGAGAAAAGATGATGAGAATTTAATAAAACACACAAAGTGTATATGTATGTATAAAGAGGGCACATAAAAAGTTGTAAAAAGAAAAATCACTATGCTGTAGCAGGAAAATTTTTACCACACTACGTCGATTTTATTATGCGGCAAAGACGTAGAGCAGTGGTCAGGTCGCCTTTTTACAATTCTCCTTCAGTAAGTTGATATCCAACACCATATATAGAGCAGAAAGCGCAGTTTATCGAAAAAAAAAAACGAAAAACGAAGAGAAGAAAAAGTGTAAAAAGGCCCACACATACATGTATATAATAGTCCAAGTGGCAAGTTGTAATATCCCTAGGGAAATGGGCTGCTGTAATTCTCGTATGTATGCCCCGTCAGCAGCTCTGGGCAACAGCAGCGGATCACTAGATTACAATATGTTCCGGGACCACTTCACCTGTCATCACCACTGCAACTCTCCCGATACTTTGTAGCCTATTGTTATGTCACGTACTACGGATGGGTTTAAGTGCTAAAGCGGCAACTTTCCAACACACCCACACACCACACATGTACAGTATACACCGTCATGTAATACACACATTCACCACCTGTACGCGTATCAAAAGGGGCGAATTGGACGTGTTTGCCTAGAATGAGGTGCAAAGATTTCATCATTCATAATATTAATCTATTTTCCAATTTAAATGGGAAATTATTGTCGTGACTTAAGAGGTCATATTTTAGGTCGGCTATATTTGGAACCAAAATTTCGTAAATAGGCAACTTGGGTTTTTTTAAGATATCCGATATCTGTTCTCTATATTGGTGTTTCTTGAAAAAAAAACCTATAATACGGCCACATTATAATAACCAAATTTTTAAAGAGAATTAAAAGAATCAGTTTGTCAATTTTTCTTATTGTTCTTATAACTAAATTTGAAAATAATTTATTTTTCAAAATTTTTTTTGTTCAATTTAGTAAAAAGACCCTGTAATACAAAGATTCAAGGATTTTTTTTGTAAAATGTTACCCTTGTCGAAATAATGGTCTTTCTTCTCAATTAGACAAGACATCCTTGAGCGTCTACCAGTGGTATTAAAATAATACAAACATACGTCTGGCAAATAAATATCAGGTGGAAAAACTTGCGTATAAATTGTGAATATAACAATTTTTTACTAAAAATGTTTGTTAAAGCAACAAAGGTGCAACCGAAAAGGTAAAATACGTATCTTTTAAATAATATCATTTTCCATTTGGTGTACAAAAATATGTCTAGTCTTTTTAGCAGAAAAAGAGATGCCTTATTCTGAAATAAAACCCATTCGTTCTACCCATTTGGCACATCTTTTTGTTCTCATATATTTGTTAGCCAAAGTAAACCCTTTACGAGAGCCTTTAAAATACGTTTCAAATATACTTGAATAGAATTTACGCTATATATACGATTTTAGTTTTAAAGGATGAGAAAGAGAAGGAAGAGAGAAAACTTTCATATCCTTTAGTCATAAATACTAAACATCCTTCCAACTAATGCAAACAAAACATCCATCATTTGAAAATAAATTAAACTATTAATGGAATTAATAGGTAGCTTCTACAATTTCTGTATTATTAATATTCATAAATGTGTATTCAGTATTTTGTTTTGAAATAAAAATTGACCGTTTAATATTTAATAAACAATAAATGATACAATGGCACAATTTTTCATAAACCAAAAAAAAACGGTTCAATTCACAATCAAAATTCAACATTCAACATACCGTACTGAAACAATGCAAATATAAACAAAATAAAATTTGTTTCAACAATCATCAAATTGTTTTCATTGTAAATAACACATTGAAAAGTTAAATATTCCCTGAGAGGTGAATGTTAAAGTGTCTTTAATAGAAACTTTATACTATTACAATAATAATAGCAACTAAGAGTTATCGAAATATCTGAGTTAGAATTACCGATTTACGGAAACGGCTAATAACTTGCTACATTCCCGGAAAATCATAAATCACAGTTTATTTCTTGAAAAGTGGCCTCGTTTGTTCTTACTGTTATTGTTTCTGATACAACCAATTCTTGCAATTTATTATTGCATTAATGTTTATTATAGTTAAATTGTGCACAATTTTATGTATTTTTTATGTAAGGGATGTAAAGGGTAAGTAATATAGCTTTATAACATATTTCCAACATCAATCATACTTAAAAAAATTTTATAATAATAATAATGGGCGCACCACGTATTCCTTAAAGTCGCTTTGAAAAACTGTAATGTAGTAGTATTAAGGCGAGTTAGTCGTTTTTTCGGATCGTTTTAAATCTGATGAGTTATCTGAAGTAATAAATCTTGGGTAAATGGAAGGGTTTTCTTCTGGTGATATTTTGCGACCTTTTGACAATTTTACAATTCGTCAGAAATGTTTATAAATATAAAGTGCATGTCATTATATTTACCTATTTGGAAATTTCAAAAATTGCACAGTGAATAAATTAATTATAATAGTAAATGTAATTAAATAATATAAATATGGTATTTATGTTTATTTAAATTTACAAATTGGATATCACTAATTAATTGCAATAAATAGTTGTAAAGCAAATAATATAAAAAAAATCATGAATGTATATCTTTTTTAAATTATTACTTGTATTATAGAAATTAATTATAATTTTAATAAATGACAAATAAATAAAATTCAATTTAATTTGATTACCTTTCATCTAGAAATATACAAATAAACATTGTGTATATTTGCAAAGCTAATTATATCTTCATTTGAAATTACATAATTTAAAGAATTTATTTGTTTGAACATATATTTATTAATAATTTTCATTGTAGTATATTGTATGTACATACATATACATCTATATTATGTATATTTATAAAATTAATAAATTAGCAAAAATAAACAGTATCTATAGTCTCCTATTTCATTAAAATACGAATATTTACTTTGCTGAATAAATACATAGATGTACTCAATATTTATCTAATATTTTAATGTTGTGTATTTATATGTGGAGGGTGGAGGGTGTTAATACCTATTGTGTTTTCTGTGTCATCAATATCGTTATTAAGAGCAAGACTTCAAAAACATTCGTATTTTATACGTATTGGTATTATCATATTTGATATACGAGTATATGTAGGTACGCAAATTTTATTATATCAAATTCATATTGAAATACACATATGTATATGTACAAAAAATGTAAAAATATAATATCATTTTACTCAAAAACCATAATAAACCGATGTAATAAATGAACATAATAATAATTTCGTCGACGTATACTGTTATGTTTTTGTATAAAAAAAGCTTTTTTGATATAATTAATACGTACCAGTACGTTTTTTTTTAAATAATGACTCTATTGAAACTATATTGAAAAGAAAAACTTTTGGCAGTTTTGTGCCAACATCAGCGGGAGTCTTTTACTTTACCAAGTATCGACGATAACATTAAAGTGGTTGGCCAAACAGCCCAGTTTTCCACTATTGCAATGAGTTTGTTGAATAGAAACAAAAAGAATGGGCATTTTAAGGCGAGACGCCAACTTTTTGATACAACTTTTATTAAGTTATAAGCATGTTGATGTCTTTTTATACTGTTTGAAAAGTAGATACATTTTTCTGACAACTGTATTAAAATATATATTCATATAAAATGTGGATGGGGGGATTTTTGATGTGGGAATATGTGGTCCATTTTCTCAACATATTTCCATATATTCCGACCATTTTTAGAAACAACGTTAGGGAATATATAAAAAACTTTTCCTTTTTATTTAGATGTATATAAATGTATGTATATTTATATAAGAAAATGGTATAGTAATGTGAGTTTGAATGAACCTGTTTTACGATTATGTTAATTTTAGTTTAAATATATAAATTACTCTGATTACATATTCATATGTAAGTTACAAACAAATTCATTTGGCATGTACAGTAGTTATTTTATTGTTGTAATATACATTTGATACAATGCAATGTGAATGTTTTATGGTCTTGACGTTCAATAGTTATTTTACATATTGCACTAAAATATTACTTCAATTAATATTTTATATTCTATACAATTTGAATAATACATTCATTAAAATAAAATTTTAAACAATTTTTTCTTATTCTCTTACTTTCTTTTAAAATTATGAACAATATCTAATAATTTCAGATTACATCATCTAAAAATGATTCTTTATAGTTTTAAAATATTTTTCAATGAGAAAATATTGAAAAACTTGTTGGGAAATCAATCAATCAATGTTTTACTTTTACACGTTACACTCATTTGAGTGTTAGAATAATTCAATTCCAAAATTTGAAAATTATCGACTGCAAATTCGCAGTTTTAAAGAACCTAGATATACATATATATATCTAGGTTCTTTACGCAGTTTTACATTTTCCTGCCATCTGCCGACATCGAATGAAAACTCTTATTTTGTTGCACGTTCAAACTGTAACGCATTTTCCCAAAAACTAAAATCATATCCCTATAGCTTCCGGTATACATTACGTTTCTATAATAGATGGAGAGATTAGTTAAAATTTTCATCAGAAACTTTCAAAGAGAATTTTCGCATTCAAACAAGAACTTTCAAAAATAAAATAAAACCGATTTTACAGCTTGCAAAGTTCAACAACAGATGGTTACAGTTCCTTAAAATATGAAATAAAATTTAAAATTTGTTTTATAAAAAAGTTAAAGTTAAAACTTAAAAGTACCAAAATGCAAATGTCTTTGTTGAAATGAATAATACGTATCATCAATAAATTAATACTTTATTGGCTACAAATGTACAACAACGGGACTAAATTTAGGCGGATTCAATAGCAACGGTGTCGACATCGACAGCGGCACCAACTGGGGCGGCAGCTACTGCTGGAGCGGCAGCAACGGCGGCTGGGGCAGCAGCAATAGCGGCTGGGGCTGCGGCAACGGCAGCTGGGACGGCAGCGGATACGTAAGCTGGAGCAGCGGCGGCTACATAAGATGGAGCGGCGGCGGCGGCGGCAACGTAAGATGGGGCGGCGGCTACGTAAGCTGGGGAAGCAACGACTTGTTGGGCAACAACTGGACGTTGGCGGACGGCAACTGGGGCGGCAGCATAACCGAGTGGCACTTGATGAGCGGTGTAAGAAACGGCAACTGGGGCGGTTACACGTTGTACAACTGGTGAAATGGCGGCGTAAGCGTGTCCTTCAGCTGTGCTGTAAGCGAAATTGCCACCAAGACGTTCAGATTTGATGACGGCACTGTCCAAACTTGGGGTGCGGACCAAAGTGGAGGCTGGAAGTAAACCACAGTTGGCGAAGCCAATGGCAAGAACGAAACATAAGGCAGCTACAGCCTAGAAAGATTAATTTAAATTCGAAATATTATACAAATTTGTTTTTTTAAGACTTACTTTCATTTTTGCAGATTTTTCCAACCTTGTTTAGGCTCTGAAAAATACTTAATTAATGATTTCGGTTATAGTCTTGTTCTTTTATATTAGGAGACTAGCGTGTAATCCCTACTCAAAATTTTCAGTAATAATTGAACACGCCTAAACAAGTTATACCTATATTATTTTTGTAAAAGAGTTTCCGGTAAAGAGCGATTTGTTAAATTTGAGATCATAAAGAAGTGATTGTTGATCATTTTCAAAGTACTTCATAAGACCATTAATGCCGGACTTATTAACACAATAATAAGACAAAAGGAGATAATAAAAAATTAAATTAAGAATTTTTCTTAATCTGATGTAATTTATCCAAAAAACTTAAGAGTTTATGTGGGTTTTGAACCGCACCCAAGTCAATGTCGCAATTCAAGGCCTCCATCATCAAGTTCTCGATGACATTTAAAGAACTACTTCAAATATTACGAATAAAAATAAGTCAGAAGGCGATCCAGTTTATTGTTCACCAAAATTCCGCTATAGAATTGTATTTTTTTGTAGTCTATTTAAAATTCACTACCAGAAACAATTGTACAGCTATATTAGTCGGAATTGCCAAAAAAAATGATTTATCGCAAATTGAACGACAATTCAATAAACTTGATATAGTCGATAGCAGAATAGTAATTACCACAACCCTAATAATCGGTACTGTTATATTAACCACTTAATTTTACCCTGTAATTATACGCTTTCTCACTTTGTATGTAACTCAATTAATACTCTATCACACATCTGTTTTATGTATTTAATCAGTAAATTACATTTTGGACAAAGTATTATTTGAATATTGTATGTATTGATTTTTGTTTAATTGATGTCGATTTTCATCTTAATATTTTATATACATACATACTTATAAATAAATGTGGAACAGAAAAACATGTTTTAAAATTATTTAACTAATTTTAATTCGTTAAGTTTTCAAGTATGCTGCATTACTACTAGAACTGCTTAATGAATGTAAATATCGATTAAAAATTTTATACTCGTATCTTAGTTTATCGTTTACATTGTATTGTATCGAACTATAATCAAGAGACTGTGTTACGTACAATGCAACATTTGTAGAAAAAAACAACACAAAAGAAAGAGCTGCAATTTTGTTGAAGTAACTTTATTATAAAATATGTATTAATAATTGCTAATTTTAATCGACCTTTTTCGTTGGTAGTCGAACTCTTTCTTACTCTTTACAAAAATTCTACCTTTTTTACAAAAAACACAATATTTAAAAAATGAAAGAAACAAGTTTTACAAATCGCTATGCGCAACATTTAAAATTTTAAATCATCAATATATGTAAAACAATTTAAACAAATTAATAAAAATACAGAAAGTTGATAGTTAAAATACAGAAATAAATCAATTCAAAAGTATACAAATAAAATACAAATAAACAAAATGGTCCTAACATGCCGCCAGCCTTGAAAGCTCGGCTTTCAACACATTCTTCGCACGACTTCAGCTTTCAGCACAATTTTTTACGTTTCAAATGGTAATACACAAATTTTATTAATTGCCCTTTTGATCACACCACTATTTGTTTTTAAAGTGACCACACGACAAATTTTATCACTACCTTGATGTAGCTTCAGTACCCTGGCCAATTGCCATTTTAAGGGCGGCAGTCCATCGTCCTTCACAACCACTAACGACCCTTCTTTGATGAGCGTTTGATGATTTTTACGCCATTTTTGACGAATTTGAAGATGATTTATGTATTCCTTGCACCATCGTGCCCAGAAATGTTGAACAATTTGTTGTAATCGATGAAAATGTTTTAATCTATTTTCGGGTTGACTTGTATAATCATTATCAGGTATTGCATTCAATGGTCGTCCAATCAAAAAGTGACCAGGTGTTAATGGATTGTAATCATTAGGATCAGATGAAAGCGGACTTAAAGGTCGGGAATTTAGAACTGCCTCGACTTGAGCCAAAATAGTAGAAAAATCCTCAAACGTAACATGAACATTTTT
>SSSI01008865.1:0-13681 GCA_004796505.1 Oryzaephilus surinamensis | reverse complement strand
TACATATACAAAATTACAAGATTCCTTTAAGCTTCTGCAATTGTTGTTTGTAAGTTGTCTTCAAAAGTAATATTTGCATGATAGCAGTTGATCGTTTGACAGTCTAAACTCTAACTTGTCTCGTAAACTTTCCTTCACACCATTGTATAATACGTCCTATGTAGATACCTTTCCTTTCCGTTTGTTGTCAAGGCTTTACGTTTTATTTTGCATTTACATTGCCTTTTTATTGAACAACTCACGTATTTTATTACCATACAATTTTATTTCTTATCAAATAATTCAATGTTGCTTTACTTCTAGGCATACACGTATTATGCTAATTAAATGATAAACAATCGCAGAAAATTTTAAATGATATTCTTTTATTGACAATTGATAACAATTTTAATTTATTTAACGATAATTTTTTTTCTAATTAGTCATTTTTCTTTTTATATACATATATGCATGCAGTTTGATGTGGTCTTGAGTCACAAATGTATTTGAATTCATTATAGGTCTGTTCGGACAAAGCTGTTTATCGTTTACAAACGATACGACTCATGCGCATTGGAAAAAAACCGTTCGGTCTGACTTTCTAATGTATATTAAAACGTATCTGAGCAGTACGGAGCTGACGACCTATCCTTTGGATAGTCCACTAACGGCTTGTCCGAACAGACCTTATATGTATAGATTCGATTTTTGCAAATATAAAGTCAAACTGTTGTCGGCGTTTTTGTGCAAATATTTTGTCTGCGAGCTTGTAATTCGATACCTTCTCGAGATAAAAAGAATTGACTATTTGTTCGATTTATTGAACCAGAAAATGAATAAATTTTGTTTTTGTTTGCCTTCTGTTTATGTATATTTGTCTTGTTTTTACATCTATTTAAAAGTAAACAGTTTATATCAAAAAAAATCGGAGAAAACAAAACGAAAAACTAATTGTTGGAACACAGTATAAATATATATGTAGGCTTTCAAAATAATTATGTAAATTTGACATAAAACCATTTGCGTAAAACTTACAAGAGAAACTTTATTGGATCTAGTGCGAATGCGATGAGACATTTTGATTAGTTCATTAAATATTTGTGTCAGCATTGTGATAATTATTTTGTAGGAGAACATAACTGTATTTTAATTTTCAAAATATAATACTGAATGGCTACGGTTACAGGTTGCGGCCCTGATGTGCAAGTGGCCAAATTCACACCTGTCGTTTTGACCGCATCCGTTTCCGTTTCACTTGAAATGTGGTACTTGGTCTCACTTTATATTATTACATCGATAAAGCATCATATATGTAAAAATAATATACCTTATCATATATTTTTATTATATTAATTCAATATAATGAGCAATTTTCGTTGAATAAGATCTAATCAAATATTTTTAAACAAATAATAGGGGTATTACTGCTTACTGCAGCTTTTTACAAACTAGTGTTAGCAAATTACTTAATTACTTATCCTTATTATGAATTGCTCACACAAATCGTTATTTTATTATGATTTACAACAATCTATTATTGAAAAAAAATGTGATATTCTCAGTAAAATGCCGTCATTCAACTAATTTAAATTGCTAATAGATTTAACAACGTATAATTAAGTAAATTATTTTACTATATTAAAACAATACTAATTGATACTGTTATCGCTCAAGGTTCGAAAAAATGACACCCGAACCTATAATTTAGCTGTACATCTATTTTGTTATTGCTTTTGTTGTATAAATATCTTGTTCAGACAGCATGACTTTGGTTTGAATAATTGCGTTTATCAAAAACACAAAAAAAACAATGTGATTTTGTGGAATTTTACAAAATTAACATCTTAGGATATTAGCATGCATTTGAACAATTCCGTCATTTGTATGGACGTAGACGAAGTAAATAAAATCTTTTAATAAACATATTATTTTATCTAAATTTATATTATTTTTATATATATAAATGTTTTCACATCTGTTATCTAATTATACTAACAATAAATTCATTTTTAGTTAGAATAAACATGTAATAAGTATGTAATACCATAAGTATATCAAAAATTACTTATAACGTTCTTAGAATAACAGTCAGCTAAAAAAATATAATTATAGTTTCAAGATAATATCAACAAAACTGCTGTTTTGAATAAATTAAGAAAAAAAAATTAATTATCTAGACTCTAGAGATTTTCAAATCAACGAAATTCAATAAAACAAGTAAATGCATGCCTGTTAAGTGCCGCCACCAGCGGATAGATATCGAAATACGCGTGGATATATGGTGGGGAAATTGTATTTTTCAGTCAGAGTTTGTTGGTTTGTTGATCGTAGAGTTGTGCGGATTTATTATTAATACTTGCGTACTAAACGTCGAGCTGTCTGTTGCGACTAAGTTTACAATTGTTAAATATTCAAACTGAATCAATCAATTTTTTATATTTTATATGAAATTATTGATCTCAAATTAGAATTAATATAATTATTAACAACGATATTGTTATTGTTTTTTCCTAATATTAAAACTTTGTAAATTGTGATTCGCTAAAATTTGCGCGTTAAAAAACGTGAGAAAATTAGTGAACGAAAACAAACTGAAATTGCCTTTTTCTCGAAAAAAATCACAAACTTCCTCTTTTTTTCGAAAAAAAATTCTTGATCTCATCAGCTGAAAGCTCGCGCATGTTTACCCCCACACCGATGTTGTTGGGGTAGAGGGGATAACAGCTGAGCATAAGATACAAACTCAAAACATCAACTTAACTTGTCAGTTGCGTTGCATCCTCGTTGATAGTGTGGTTGCGTGTAAAATATGCTAAGTATAGTCGAGTGCTGAATGCACTTGAGGACTTAGACAGATTTTTGTTTGTAACGAAATTTTCAAAGTGACTTTGTTAAACAATTCTTGTGTGAAGTGGAGTGCTTAAGTTTGGATATGGTGCCCCAACAAAATATGGATGCATCAAGATCCGAAACTCCAACTAGTAGTGGTGTACCATTATTTGGTTCCCAATTGGTCGATAAAAATTCATCGACACCCTACTCTGATGCTACTCAGGTAGGTCCATGTTGATCAATTTTTACACACTTCTGTCTTTCGTCCTTAATGCGGTTTCTGTGATAAATTTTTGAGTGCCTAGTGTTTATTATATTTGGATTACATTTATCGTAAAACACTGCAGTGAGTCAAACGTAAACATTATAAATAGATTTCAATAATCTATATGTACCTCTTCTGATAAAATTCAAAATCTTTAGCTTAGCGTTTAAAAAATTCGATATAATCGCAAATCGATCCTTCTGCTAGATATTTTTTAAATATATATTTTACATGGAAGTTTCAGAACCGCAGATCCTTCCGTACTGAACTTCTCGTAAAGGTTGCCAATTTTTCGCACGTGTGCTTTTTCTTCCGAGAAATGACATTGCCATTCCTTTTTAACGTGAAAAATTTAATGCTGATAGATTTATTCAGGCTTACACAGCATTATCTGACATTTTTTAGTTCCACGAACATAATAAAAATATTTAGCCATAATGCGTACCACCGCTAAAACTGAAGCTCATTATTCGGTCTTCATCCAGATGTTGTTTTCGAGTTAGCTAACTAGTAGCTACTAGCGGACTAGCTAGTAAATAGTTGGCGATAGAAAATGTGTTTTCAGAGAAAAAGGTGACGGCGATCAGCTGTCTCTCTGAAAGGTGTATGGCTTTTTCAAGGCTTTTTCATGAGTCACATTGGTACAATCAACAAAATAGTAACACACACAATATTTTAAAACTAATTGAAACAGAAAAGTTGGTAGAGCGATAAAAATATTATACAATATTAGTAATTGTATAGTCTTTTAAGTGCCGCGGAACTGGTAACTAACCTTGAATAATAAATTTCGAAAATATTAAAATGATACACATGTTAATTGTTTTTCGTAGTTTTCAAATTTCAACAAAATGTTCTAACCATGAAAATTGCGCTAAATTACTATATTTTTATTTGTAAGGGTTATCGTATCACAACTTGAATTTTATTATAAAATATCGAATGAATTATAAATTAGATGCAATTATGTGGCTTATCTGTAAATAATGTTATTGCCGTTTCTGTATTATTATTATCATTTTTAGATTTATAGTCTACTAACGAACGTGTACATATAACAAATTTATTATCATTATTGTTTCAACAATATTTATTTAAATATTTTTTATAACATGGACATAACGAAAGTTTGTTTCTAAAAAAAAACGAATATAAAATGATGTGTGCACGTGATTAATACGAAATCAAATAATTACTATAATATTCTGATAAAAATTTAGTTACTAGATTGTTATTTTTTTGTAATGGGAAATCGTTGTTGTATTTATTTTATAAATTTTATCTTTATTTTGCAAAACTAAATGTAAACTACTAATGAACAAAACATCATTATTATACTTTATAAGTAATGCATCGGAATTACTTCTTAATTTCTATACATATACATTTAAATCCTAGATTATTTTATCACATAATGAGTTAGAATTTAATTTCCATAATAAAGTTTTATCATTTCATCCATACACCTAGTTAGTTGTAATTTTTGTAAAATTTGAACAAAAACGTGCAGTGTGTAACAAATCGTCTTTATAAATCTCAAAGTTATTATTACATGTCTTGTTGTATATCTTTTATATATACGGTAACGGTATGGCAAACATAAAGTTGTAATTTGAAAAATAGACAATAATTGAAAACTGCATAAACCTCCACATAATGGTTAATATATATCTCATAATCCGCCTCTCATTTATCATCAGTATCATAATCTACATGTAATAAAACATGAAATATAAAATATCTAATAACCACACTTAAAGCATCGCTACAAGAACTGGTTTTAAGAATAAATCAAGTGTGTGTGTTGTGTGCCTCGAGAAACAACGGCACGACTTACAACAACAACAACAACCAGCAGAGATATGAGGTAGATCGCAGCAGGTCATACGGTTCATGGACTACTACTAGATCTCCGTAAAAAGTGATGAGATTTTTTTTATTCTTCTATTTTACAACACAGTCCAAGATGAATAATATATATTGTACTGGCATTGGAGGTATACAATGTTACAATTTTTTCCCAATTAAGACGTAATATACAAATAAGGATTTCTTGTTTCTTTAAATGGATAAATATCTATGGTGTTATATATATGGAAAACATTACAAGGTTTAGGTATTTTTAGTGAATTGTTTGGCCTCCAATTAATTTTGATATCATTTATATATCTTTTCCTGTACAATAAAGGAAATACGTAGTTTCCACACATTTGTATACATAACAGGCTCGTGGGACCGATTAAGTCTGTAAGCAATGAATACTAGTACTTATTTTATTTAAATTAATATGTTGCATCTACCTTGAACAACAAAATTAAAATTGTTTATGTACAGAGTGTTTTAGAATAACGTGGCAATATTTATAGGGATTTTTCCTGTTTAACAAACATTTGTCCGAAATCGCTTGGTTTTTGAGATACAGGGTGTTAAAGTTTTATGAAAAAATAAAGTCTTACTTGAGTATTTCAAGAAATAGTAGAGATATTTCACACAACAATATTATTTATTAGGCCACACATCTTATTTAAAAGAAAATTTACTGAGAAAATTTTTGTGTCACTTGAAATTTTTCGTAAAATTAAGTCGTTTTTGAGAAAAATGCTAAAAACTCATCACGTGTCATCAATAAATCGAATTCCAACTAGCTAGTAATTTCTGAATTGTTTTTAGAATTATGTCTTACTTATGTGAACTATACGTAGTACAAAAGTATAAATTTCAATGAGGGATTAAAACAAAAATGTGATATTTGGGGGCGGTCACTGATACAACTTTAACACCCTGTATCTCAAAAACCAAGCGATTTCGAACACGCGTTTATATGAATTTTTCTTAAAATGTGCGCAGAAATAACCCCTTAGAACATTGCCCCGCTATTCTGGAACACCCTGTATACGTCTAATAATAATCAATCGCACCAAATAATTTTATTCGTGATAGAGAAATTTTCATGAATATTACATAAATTTACACTATATGGCAGGAAATTAAAGCCAAGCCGATGGAAAATTGTGTGTTTACTTTCATTTTACGCTCATCGTGTTCCTTTTTTTCCTCCTTATATGTATGTATATTTACATTGTGTTATTATTGTTCGTGAAATAATGAAAAAAATAAAAAAGATATAGACGAAAATAATAAAGTTGAATTATATTTGTATAAAAATGGATAAATTTATCTCTCTAGTGTCATGAATGAAAACAAAATGGAACAATTTTCTGTGTATGTGTGCAACTTTTCTGCTGAAGATGGTCGTATTAAATTGTCTAAAGTCATAACTGCTGCTTTTATGTATACTTATGGAACCAAGAGCTCTAAATGGGACCGTACTATTACATTAAAAGACATTAAAGGATTATAATTTGAAAAATATGTAGACAAACTGAAAATCGATACACAATTTACTGTATAGATTAGAGTTGGCTCTGGTTGTATGGACGGCTCACTAGATAATCACACCCTCCAGAGAGGCCCTCTCCGACACAACGCATTACGGCCATTTTAATTACCCTAACGAGTGGACTAACAGCTTCCTCTAATCCGATTTAACTAGATACGAATGGAAGAAGTGTTATCATTCATAAAACCTTATCTGTGTGCGAAACTCTCCACTGACATTTGTCCATTTTTCGCAACACAATGCCTTCTAGATTTTATAACACAAATATATTTTTCTGCATACAAAATGAAACAGTTACGAAAATTGCTTTCATTTTCGAAATAATATTTCACGCAACGAGATTTGTAATTAAAGGTTAAAATAATTGCATACACATGCACATTTATATATATAAAATATAATATATATTTGTAGTTATATCTAATATTTAATAATTTAATATTAGGTAGATCAGCAGTGCGTGTTAAATCGGAATAATTATCAAAGTGGGCCAAGGTATGTTAGCAAAGCTCATCATTGTTCAATTTAATTAAATCGTTTCACAATTCTCCTATTAAAGCAAATTAATGCATTAAACTAAATATTGGATGGTAATACAGCAGTACAATGCTTAGAACATATATATAATATGTAATGTTATATATCCGTATTTCAAAAACATGTTAACTATTGTTACAAGTATTTGTACAAATGATGTCTTACGGATAATTTGTTTGTTTCCAATTGTTTATTTTAACGAATGTAATTAAAATTAATTTAAACGGCATATATACACAGACCTATACAGTGAATGTGTTTGTATGTCCTCGTTTAATATATTAAATTAAAAATTTTTATAACCACACCATACAACCTATTATAAAATCAAATGTAAACAGTTGATTATGCAACTGAAGCACAAAAAAAACACTAACAATTTTCTCTCTCTTCCTTCTCTCGGCTACAGTTTTCGTTTGATGTCTCGTTGAATAAATAAAACGTGTGATTATAATGGATATGTTGTTCAAATTGACACGAGAAATACAAAAAAAATGTAATCAAAATTGTGATTCGATGAGTAAAATGTCTACAAAAAGCATGCAAACTCATAGGCTTTAGTGCGTGAGTGAAATTCAAATTAGAAATGCGTGTCCATTTGTCAACAGGCGCCAAATCACACGTGATTTGAATTTTATAATAATAGGAACTGGTTCTTTAGTTCTTTGATACAAATTTGTTGATATTTTCATAAAAATAAGAAAATAGAAAGCACTCACGGTTGATTTCGTAAATTTCTGCAAAATTGTATAATTGTCAAACTATATTAGATCAAGTTAAACTTGTTGGGGGCGTATAGGTCGAGGTTAAAATAAACCAAACAGTAGTAGTAGTGCGATTAAAAGTGTTAATAATACAAGTTAAGATAATATTACTACAAGGTCGCACAATCTAGTAAATAAGCTAACACGTTTATCCTTGGAAAAGCTCCCATTTTATTGTATAAAGCTTCCCTGTTGTGTGTAGAGAATAACATTAGTCCAATGTTTTCGATGTTAGAATTTCATAACAAAAGTTTTTAATAAATGCTTTAGGTTTTAATACAATACTGTGGATGGAAACGAAAATTGGTTGCTATTCGTCTAATAAACATTCTCACAGTTAATTGATTTAGTTTTGTGTATAAAAAGGACACAACAGACAAACTTCAGTCAATGTTAATATTAGGAAATGCGCTTCTCTGTTGTGAGCTTTTGTTTGTTATTGCTTGCCTGTGTGGTCAAAACTGACACGAGCTTTTTCTTAATGTTCTAAATTCATTAAATGAATTTCGTCTAATGGGACACACGGCTATTGGAGTAAAGTTTTAAAAAGGTTTCTAATGGAATATTAAATTTAATTTATTAAAAGTTAAAAGAACATTTTAATTGGATTTTATTTTTTCAACAAAACTTTCCTTTAAACATAGAAAGGCCAATCAAATTGATCAATGTATAATAATTAATAACATCATTTAGTCTAGTTTTTTTTTTAATGAAAATTCCATATGGAATGATATTTATTTTAATTAAATACAAAACAGAAAAGTTGTAATTTTTAAATCTAGGTCTTTATAATAAAATATTGCACTAGTAGAATACAACACGCACTCTACGTCTTATCTGTTTTCAACTGAATTAACTTTGAAAGTAAGTTGCGTGTACCAGAAGGATCATAAAAACGCTTTGGGTGTGATAACTAAGTGTATCACATGAATTAATGACGATGTGGTACGTATTCACGGAAAACATTAAACTTTATGCGTTTTTTCTTCTAATATTAATGCACCAGTTTCCTTCTATATAACATATTAAATGGCGTAAACAATTTCTTAATGGTAAAATTGCTATAGTTTAGACATACATATAATAATAGTTAATATACATAACAGGTTTAAATTGAATTACACAATTAATTTATTCATTATACAAAATAGGTAACTTGCACTATTTCCACTATTTCTAATATTGTACAGTAGTTACAAGAAAATTGTAGATATAAGTGATCATTTATTATTTTTTTTTATTGGCAAACATAAAACAAGCACGTATATAATACCATCGAATCCTTGGTAAAGAGAGAACGTGAGGACATAGTTGATTTACATGAATTTCCGTACTTGCGCATAATATTAAGGATTGGTTGTGAAAGGACACCAGCCTTATTTAGGCAGTATTGTTTAGTTGTCCTTGCTCTGTACTTTGATAAAAAGCGTTTGCTAAGAGATTGTTTAGTATTGGAAGAGGTGTGCAATCACGATTTAATAATTTTTTAATGTTTATACTCACTTAAGTGGAATGATTATTATACATGTTATAATAATATGATAAATAGAAATAATATTATTGACAGTCATTATCATATTTAAATTTATAAAACATTTCCAGTTTTGATTATGATTAATGTGTTTTTTTTTCTCTCTTATTGTTACAGACAAAAAAGAACAATCCGAATCATATAAAGCGACCAATGAACGCTTTTATGGTTTGGTCACAAATTGAACGCAGAAAAATTTGCGAACATTCACCAGACATGCATAATGCTGAGATATCGAAAAAATTGGGCAAACGCTGGAAGTTGTTGAACGATGAAGAACGTCAACCGTTTATTGATGAAGCTGAACGATTACGACAATTACATCAAAAAGAATATCCAGACTACAAATACCGTCCTAGAAAGAAAACAACTAAGCCGGCCCCAAAAAGCACATCCAGCAAAAAATCGAAAAAGAGTCCAAAAATGCACAAAAACGATACAAACAATAATACATCATCGATTGGCAAAGAGAAATTATATAGTAGACGTTGTGTAATACCAGATACAGTAACAGCTAATTTGAAAGTACGATTCACAACAACATCTACAACAACTACGGCCACTGTTGACTCGTTAGATGTAGTTCAACCATGCGTACCTACTGCAACACTGCCATCGATAAGCTTTTTGGCCAAAGTTCCAAGTCCATCGTGCGATACTCCAGATTCTCCAGAGAGTGCTACAATTTATGACGATTCATTTGGCACACTACCTAATTGTTTGGTGAAAGAGGAGCCAGAAGATAGGCTCACACAGGACCCAAATGCCGATTTGGCCGACTTAGACAACATCGATCTGTTGCCCATGGACGATATCAATTTGGAAGCATTGGCCGATATTGAAAGTTTCGATAATGCGTCAAATAGTTCTGGTTCACATTTGGATTTTGCCTGTCCCAGGGATATTCCTATATTTTCAAATTTGGGCGTAGTACCTTGGGAAGAGGATTACAATATGATGTATAATAGAGATATAAGACTGTCTGAGTAATCATTTGGTGAAACGGCATAGAAGTTTATCTTTATCAAAACAAAAAAAAAAAGTTATAAGTAAAACACAGAAATGCCGACGATAAGGTTCGGTGCAGTCCAGTCGTTTGTGGTATAAAAAATATAATAATACAGTAGTGACATTTTTTTAAGTGGGCTCAAGTTTATAATATAATATTTGACTGCATCGAAAATGAAAAAACACTATACCTTTTATTATATAACATTATTTAACCCCGTTAATAATGATCTCATATGTTTTTATTAATATTTTATTAATTTATCATATAGCGCAGTCACTTATGTTATCACCAAACTTGTTTCAAGATACAACCAGTTGTTAGTGCCTAGCTCAGTATAATTATATAATAATAATAAGATTATGTCGAATACCGTCTCTCATTATTATTATTTTTTTTTTTGGGCGGTATGACGTTAGATTTTTCAAAACATTTTAAAAACTCCGTTGTCTGCTATCATATAAGTATAATAAATTGTAAGCAAAATAGCAAAAGACGACGGAACACAAAATCAGGCTGTGATTCATCTGTTTGATGACCAATATTTAGTTGTCAAAAGTCCTTTATGTAGTCGTTAAATACACAGTTTTTCTGCCGCTGCTTACTCATCAGTCCGGGTGCATTTAAACACGACGGCAAACAGCTGATTGTTTCGTTTTACTGCCAATCGCGGATTCATCGTTTCACGCACATGTTCATCAAATTCGTTTTTATTCAATTACCTATTATATAGTACTACCCTTCATATATTTGTCATATTGGACGACACATTACCTTACGGTTCATTTATTATTTACCTTATATGTACTTTAATTAATATACTTTATATTCGAAAGAAAAAAAAATTATTCAATTCGTTCGTCCAGAATTGTACTTAATAAACTATATGGAAATAATGGAAAAAAAATCAAGGAAAGGATGTACTGTACAGCTGTAAGTTTTAAGTGAGCACTGTGGGTTGTTAGAAATAGGAATCGATATTATAATCGTAAGATTTCCTGTAGGCTAGGATTGTTTGTGCTATATTGTCAATGACTCGGGCATTTAATTTAAAAAATTACTTCATTCTACACAGACACAAAATAATATCCTTTGTAAATAACAAACAAAAAAATTTTTCTTCGATGTTTTCTTTCGTGTTTATCCATCTGTGCGTTCTTCAACTTCCATAGTTGCGCGTATTATATTGTAACTAATCAGCGTATATTCAATTCTTGCAACATCAGATTAAATGTGAACAAATTTTTCATTTTAAATGTTTATAAATTAAAGTCAAAGCACAAAACAAATATATATTGAAAATTTTATTAATAAATAAAAAAAAATTGCAGAATACAAATAGCGTATAATGTTTTTGAAATTTACAAAACTAGAGTAGCGAGCGATATCGATATTCTTATATAAAATATGATATTGAGCGCTGCATGTCAGCGTTGTCCTACGTGTGCTTTCAATGTACTAGATTAACTTTATAATAATATTAAAGTTAGATCGGACTGTCCGTATATTTAAGAGTTTTCGAATTTTAAAATTTTATGAGGCCTGGTACAGTATGAAAAAAAAATTGTAGAGATTAACATATTCGGTGTATTTTTGTACCCAAATAATTGTTTAAGCTAGCGGAATTGCAGAGCTGGCCAAGATATGCTGCTGACTGACTTAGATGTAGGACTTTAAGTTAAAATGTACTGTGCTTATCAGTCGATAATAACGTTCACTTTTCATTTTGAATTCGTTTTTTATTGGTTCGACTGTCATCTTGGTTATTGCACAGCTCTGCAATAACGTCCAAGCTATTTTGTAAATATATTGTATAAATTTGCTCATGTAAAGATTGTTTTTGTTATATTGTACTGTTTATGCAATCATTTTTGAATTATTGCAATAAAATCATCTATGTACCCAATGAATATTATTTACCAGTCAACGATAGGCCATTTTCAAATTTTGATATTTTTTATTGTGAAATGTTCAATCGTCGATTGATAAAATGATATTTATTATTAAACATTTGTAAAAATACGTTATTTTGTCGCATTGTTGACCTTTTATTCTGGCGAACGATTTAAGAGATTACAAAATTAGCAATATTTTTGCATAATACCTTAATGTATCATAAAAATACCCTCCCTCTTTTGCATT
This sequence comes from Oryzaephilus surinamensis, assembly GCA_004796505.1. Classification (NCBI taxonomy): domain Eukaryota; kingdom Metazoa; phylum Arthropoda; class Insecta; order Coleoptera; family Silvanidae; genus Oryzaephilus; species Oryzaephilus surinamensis. Next base: position 1,222 of record SSSI01008865.1, on the reverse strand, counting down.
TGTAAATCCCCTCATGTATTATATTCATATACTATATTAAAGTTATTATAGTGTGTAAATTTTGTATTGTAGTTGCTGTTAAATATATTATTATATGGCCAATAAACTACAGATTTTTTTCAATTTATGTTCGCATTTCTACTCTTCCTATTCCCAATAACGTCTTACTTTAAATAAATAAAATAGAAAGTTTTCCAATAAAGAATTCTAATTCGAAAGGTAAGTAATGGAGAGGCACCGAAATGGGACATCAAGGGATTAATATTTGGTTAGCATATATATGCAGAATTGCAGACAACTTGGTAAACAAGCCAAGGATACGCTCCTTATTGTGTAATAAAAACTTCCTGAAAAGCTTGTTGGTTACGCACCGTTTTAAATGCGGATTTATTAAGGTGGCTACACACGTAACTGCATACTTGACAAGCATACATGATCAATCTTGTTGTTGCACAAGCATGAAAAATTTCCTTCTATGTGTGTTTTTATTATACAACCATAATTTGCCATTAATAAAAGTTTAAAAACTGATAACGATAACAATTAACCGTGAACCGTTACAAATACGTTTATAAGAAGAATAATTTATTAGTTTTTTGTTCTGGCTGGTTTTATGCGTTTAGCCAAAGTTTTTATACTTTGTGTAAATCGATTAGTTAATTAATTTTGGATATAAACTGAGTTTTTTTGTGTTTTCCATCCATAAAAACTTCCACTACCCCTAAGTTATTACAGTAAGTTGCAACTATATATAATACAGTTTGTATTTTTCGTAAAATATACATTATCTGTGTTTATTATTGTTTGTTGGCTTGTTCTCTGAATGTGTGTGCATTCACCAACAATAAACAGCAAAAGCAAAAGAAATGGATGTGTTGAGCTCTGATTGTTCACAAGATGATTTCTGAAAATATTTCTTCATACTCAACAATAAGTAAAGTGTATATAGAATGAAATAAGCTAACGAAACGACAAAGATTAATTACTTTTATTGAATTGAAAGTAAATTTAATTAAAGGATATATATTATTACTGAAGGGCTTTTAATAAATAAGATTAGACTTGAAAGTGCGTACATAAATGATGGCCTTTTTTATTTCGTTTGTACAATTTTACCAATTAACGAAAAAATTTGACTTTAAACCGCAAAATTTTATATACAAACCATTTAACATGAAAAATAAAATTAAACACAAGTTCGTTCAACTCAAAGCCTACAATT
>SSSI01008861.1:3379-38036 GCA_004796505.1 Oryzaephilus surinamensis | reverse complement strand
TCTCCCACTCCAAATATACGAGTGCTCACCACACGACGTTTTTTCCTTACGATGAACCAACTGTAGGCCGTGAAACAAGATTTCATTACAATTTTTTCAAAGAAAACGACAATTTGTTGTTATACAATGGATATCACTATTTTTGTAGGTAACAGTTTAAATTAAAACTTATTTTTTAATTGTACCAAAGTTGAAAACTACAATTGAGGTTATGTTATAAACATAAACTGTCATTTCCGGTTCGCCGGAAGTTTCTTACTTATTGACATCACAATGTACTAAGAAAATAATTGAAATGTCAAAATTACGTTTTTACATTTTTTTTTTTAAAAAAAACTATTGTACGTTGAAAGAAGTAAGTACATTTTCTGAATTATGAATATCGTCTACATTAAACGAATAAATAAAAAAAAAATGTGCAACTAGCCCATTGCGGTATGTACTTTATATACACATTTATACTCTATTCATTTAGGGAAGAAAAAAGTGATGATTGGTCAGCTTCCACGTGATTTAATTTTTTAAATTTTATTGGTCGAAAGCAAGGTTAGAAGGTGGAGCATTATGGCAAATGTATACAATTATTGGATGATTTTGAAAAACGTCATAATTCAAGATGGACGATTTTTCTTCCCTATATGAATAGAATATAGTGACTTTAGTGGTATACCACAGCAATCATAACTGTCGTTAAAAAAAAATATATTTACTTTTTTATTTGTTTATTAATTATTACATATATTACAATAAATTAGATGAAAACTAGTATACAAATTTTATCACCTCTTGAATAATAAAATTTTTATTACTTTCACTGTTACTTTCTTCAATGTTTTAAAAACAACTTTTGTCACACGGTGAGTCAAGAACTTTTTCAGAAGTCCTTTATTTTTACTAATTATCCTTTTACCAGCTTTTTTTAACAAATCACCCTCGAATTTTTCTAAATGAAATCGTCTCAGTTGCCTGTTAACTGCCCTTTTATTAAAAAATTTAGTTTCTGCTTTTTTTATGTAGTCTTTATATTGGTTCTCAAATTTTTTTCTATTAATCATTAATTTTGAGATATCCTTAGGAAGTAAATTCTTTCTCTCAAGTTCTTCTAATTTATTAAAAAAACGAATACCTTGTTTATCTTCTGGTGTCAAATTGTGGTTTCCCTTCAACTTCTTTTCTAACAATTCATGAGGAGGAACTCGGCGTTGATAATTGTATCCAGTTTGGTGTTGTGAATTATGCTGAGGCCGCGTTTGATGATGGTATCCATTTTGATGCTGATGTGTATTATAGTGCGGCCGTTGTATATAATTGTTTCCATTTTGGTATTGTGACCGTTGTTGATAATTGTATCCATTTTGGTGTTGCCCTGAATTATAGTGCGGCCGCCGTTGATAATTGTATCCATTTTGGTGTTGCCATGTGTTATACCGCGAACGTTGATAATTGTACCCATTTTGGTGCTGCCGTGTATTATACTGCGACCGTTGTTGATATTTGTATCCATTTTGGTGTTGTCCTGTATTATGGTGCGATCGCTGTTGATAATTGTATCCATTTTGGTGTTGTCCTGTATTATACTGCGACCGCTGGTGATAATTGTATCCATTTTGGTGTTGCCGTGTATTATACCGCAGCCGGGATTGATAATTGTAATTGTTGTATCCATTTTGGTGTTTCCAATTTCCAGTTAGTCCATAATTCTTGTAATTGTTTGACCCTCTATACGGTTTCCATTGTTTGTCCTTTACATAATACGGTCTTGATCCTCTAAGTTGATTACGGTTGTCATAACCTGAAGATTTTGCAACCGGAAATTTTGTTTTCCACGGTGGCTTTTTTCTATACTGTAATGTCGTGTTCTCTGGTTCTTCTGACAGAGTTAGTGGTTTAGGTGTAACAAATTTACGTCTAGGTGGACGAGTCCGCCTACGACGGGCCAATTCAACATCTGTTGGTCGACGGGGTCTCTGGGTCGAGTGCTGTAGATTATGTTCAGGGCAATTAGAAGCCTGCGGTGTTTTTTTTGGATGTGAAGTGTACGTAGTTTGGAGTTTTTTAGATTTTGCAGATGCTCTAGGTTCATTATTTGGCTTTAGCGAATTTGGTTTTTGCGACGGTGACTGATTTGCAGGTTTTTTGGGCAGCGTTGGTTTTACGGAAGATTTTCGAGGCTTTGGCGGCTTTTTATCAGGTGGAAAGCCATCAGGAGTAGATGCGGTTGGAGGTGTAAAAGTATGTGGTGTATTGTAATTCGGTTTATTCGAATGTGTAGGTACATTAATTCCTTTAGTGCTATGCGACTGTGGCGTTGGAGATCCTTCAGTGTGAGTTTGAATTTTAATAGAAGTACGTTTTATGTCTTCATTCTTTGTATATCTCTGTCTATCATAGGATTTTTTGTGATAATCGTTTTTTCTATGTTGTTTTTTTTGTTTATTTTTGTAATTTCGGTTATCTGTTTCTTCATTATCGTATTTATTCGAATATGTTCTTCTTCGAGAATAATATGTATCTCGTCTACGTGATGGACTATCTTCCGAATAATCTTGATTATAATCTTGATCTGTATGTGTGTCAGGTTGAGTATTGCTTTGTTGTGATTCCATGTTGTTATGGTCTTCATGATCAGTATTTCCATTCGCTTCTGCATGATTATTTCTTATTTTTGCATGATCTTCGTCGTTTCCGGGGTATTGATAATTTTTATCTTGTTGACTAGCGTTGTCTTCACAATTTTCTGAACAAGCTTCTTGATCTTTCTGTCTGTCTTGGGATTCATCCAGATGATGATCTTGTGATTCTAGGTGGCTGTCTTCAGAATGCGGTTGTTCGGACCCTAATTGCGATTGCGGTCTTTGTGGTTCATTGTCTTTATTTGAGTCTTGCTTGTTTAATAAATCGCTGTCAGTTTTACCGCTTTTTTCAACTTCCTTATCCTGCGGTTCACTTCGTTTTATAATAAGTTGAAGACCATGACTGTCGGTTGAAACTTGCATTGCTTTAGGATTATATAGAGTTTCATTTAATTTACGAACGACATACTGAAGTATATCCGTATAATTCATCTTTGATAATTGATATTGCGTGAGGAATCTTATTTCTTCACTAGTTCTATTACGGTGTAATGTCTTAAAAGGAACCCAATTCCTATCTTTACTAATAAAAAATAAACTAGGATGAAGGTGGCTACGTGGCCAGTCAAGTTTCTTGTGATCCGGCAATTTTGACCTGTCTCTTAATTTTTCTAAAGTACGTTTAATTTTTTCTGGCGTAAATTGGTCTTCCACTTTATTCAGTTTTAAAGTGCCGTCGGATAAGTCTTTTAGCTTTTTTAAAACTCTTTTTGATCTCTCCGACGATCCACCTAATTGGTTTGTTTTTAACCATTTTCTACGTGCTGCTACTTTTTTGTCAAGTAATTTCACTCGAAACTTTCCTAGTTTTGATTGGTCTTCAGGAATTTTAAAAAATAAATGATCTGGTCTATCTATTACAAATTTATTCATGTCACGACCTTGATCTGATATATGTGGTTTTAGAGTTGTGCTTGGTGTGGGAAAATAATAATTTTTAAGAAAATCATGAACTTTCTTGAATGATTTCGGATATGTAGGTTCTTTTGGTGGTCGTGACCTTGGTGGACTATGATCATTTTCTTGAGGTCTTTTTCTTGGTGGTGGTTTTGATGGTTTTGAATCGTCATCGTTTCCTGTAGGTGTTACGCTTTGTAGTGGCGGTATAGTTGATCTTGGAGACCATAGTCTCCGTCTCCTTATTGGCATTAGTGGTCTTCTTAATCTTCTTGGTGCTGGCCACAAAAGCCTTCTTGGGAAAGGGGGAAGTGTTGTTGGAAATGGTGCTCCTGGCAGACTTGTTTTAGATAGTCGTTCTAGCTCCTTTTTCCGCCATAGTGGTACTATTGGACTTGTTGGCCATGCAGATTCTGGCGGTCTTGTTTGCCATGGTGGTGTCTGTGGCTTAAGATCATTATTATCATTCCATCTAGGTGTTTTTTTTGTTGGAGGTAAGGACTCAGGCGGTTTTGTTGACAGTGGTGGTCCTGGCGGTCTTATTCCTGGAGGAGGTAAAGGTCCTGACGGTCTTATTGGCCGTGGAGATTCTGGTGGTCTTTTTCCAGGTGGAGGTAAAGGTCCTTTTGGTCTTTTTCCTGGAGGACGTAAAGGTCTTTTTTTTCTTCTCCTTGGGGGAGGATAGGGTAGTCTTACTGGATATAGTGGTCCTAGTGGTTTTTTTCCTGGACGAGGTAAGGGTTTTATGTATTTCCTTCCAGGCCATGGTAGTAGTGGCGGTTTTTTTCCAGGAGGAGAAATAATTATTATCCGTCCTTTCCTTGGAAAAGGAAAGGGTCTTGGCCGTCTTTTACCTGGTGGAGGTAAGGGTCTTGGCGGTCTTTTTCCTGGAGGAGGTAAGGGTCCTGGCGGTCTTTTCAGTGGGGGAGGTAGGGGTTCTAGCGGTCTTTTTCGTGGGGGAGGTAAGGGTCCTGGCGGTCTTCTCCGTCGGGGAGGTAAGGGCCCTGGCGGTCTTTTCCGTGGGTAAGGAAGGGGTCTTGGTGGTCGTTCTCCTGGGGGAGGTAAGGGTCCTGGCGGTATTGTTGGCCATGGTGATTCTGGTGGTTGTTTTCCTGGAGGGAGAGGCAGAGGTCCTGGAGGTAAGGGTCCTGGAGGTCGTGTTGGCCATGGTGGTTCCTGCGGTTTTTTTTCTGGAGGACGTAACGGTCCCGGTGGTAAGGGTCCTGGAGGTCTTGTTGGCAATGGTGGTACTGGCGGTCTTCTTCTTGAGGGAGGTAACTCTGGCGGTCTTGTTAACCATGGTGGTACTGTTTGAAGCTGAATATAATTATCATCATTCAATTTTGGCTTTTCTTCTGGTGGTGGTGGTGGTGGTCTTGTTGGCCAATAATAATCGCGATCCCATTTGAGTTTTTCATTTGATGACGGCTCATGATCATCATCTTTCCTTTCAGGTCGCTCTTTTGATGATGCGGGTTCCTGCGGCCTTGGAGTACTAGTAGAACTAGGGTGCCATGGTGGCCCATAATATTCATCTTTTCCTCTAGGTCGTTCTTTTGATGATGGTGGTAGTCGGGATCTTGGATGTCTTGGTGGTCTATAGTCATCATCTTGTCCTCTCGATTTTCCGTTTGATGGTCTCAGTCTCCTCGACGTTGGTAGTCCAGGTGGCCATGGCCGTCTTGGTAGGCCATGATCATTCTTTCTTCTAAGTCTTCTAGGTCTTTTAAGTCTTCGTCGTAGTCGCGGTGGCCGTATCGTTGCTTCTGGCCAGTAATAATTGTCAAGATTAACCGTTGTCTTGTCTCCTGAAGGCGGTGGGATTGATGCCGTAAGATAGAGTTCATCACTATAAATTACTCTTTCGGTAAGCGGTGGTAAAAGAGTAGTAGCGGCATTCCAGACTTGATTGTCATACACAGGATAATGTGTAGATGATTCATAATCATCATCAATTATTTCATCCGTAGACTGTGGCAAAACAGTATGGGCAGTATTCCAGTATTGATTATCATACTCAGGATAATATGTTTCATATTCAGCAATTAATTTTTCCGTAGTCGGTGGTAAATCAGTGCGGACAGTTTTCCGAGCTTTACCACCATACACAGGAAAATGTGTAAGTGATTCATAATTATCGATTACTTCTGCTGTAGGTGGTGGCAAAAGAGTATGTGGAGCATTCAGGTCTAATTCATCATCATCTATAAGACGATGAGCAGGTGTTTCTGTTTCTTGTGATTTACTTGATAAATATGATTCATAATATTTTATATTATTTTTTGCAAAGTTCTTTTCTTCATGCTTAAAAAAATTTTTATTTGCCATATTGTTTTTATTTTTCTCATTTAATTCTAACATGTAGTCCACATTTTCTTGCATTTCTTTGCTACTCAGAGTTGCTGTTTCCATACCTGCTGGAACTGACAGTGTTGGTTCTAATAACTCTTCCAATTCTTTACTATTAAGTGAGTGGTTAAGTGGTACTATTGTTGGTAGTAGGTTTTTTTCCACTTTCTTATTATCCATAGTTTTTGGTGTTACACGATATGTTCTATGATATGGAGCTGTAGGTGATATTGTTGGTTTTATTTTCCCTTTAATTTCTTTATTATTCATTGTTTGTGATGTTATACGATAGGTTCTATGATATGGAGCTGTAGGTGACATTGTTGGTTTTATTTTTCCTTTAATTTCTTTATTATTTATTGATTGTGATGTTATACGATATGTTCTACCATATGGAGCTGTAGGTGATATTGTTGGTTTTATTTTTCCTTTGATTTCTTTATTATTCATTGATTGTGATGTTACACGATAGGTTCTATGATATGGAGCTGAAGGCGATTTTGTTGGTTTAATTTTTTTATTGGTGATTGTTTTTCGTGTAATATTTAACGAATTTGATAAGGAGCCATACGATTTTTCACTTTTAGATAACGGACTTTTTTTTTGTTCGTCTTCATGGCTATCTGTTTTAACTGAATGTGAAAGTTCTTCAGAAGATTCCGCAACTAAGATTTGTGATAAATTTTGTATTTTCTGCCTTTTTCCTTTACCTACATCGTGGCTTTGTGTTATAATCGTACTGCAGTTTTGTTCGATAACTGCACATACATTCTAAAAATAATATTTTCCCAATATTTTCGTATATTTATTTCATTTTTACTTACTCCTAACATTTTCGTGCATAATATTAAACTTAAAACTACAAACAAACATTTCATTTCGTTGAAAATACATTTAAGTCTAAACTTAAAACTAATACTATATATTTAGAATCTTATAAAAAATAATGAATGTTTATGATAGAAAAAATATTTTAATTCCTGTTTTGGTTTATATTGAGTGTTAAAATTTTTTAAATATCATTAATATTTTTTATTTTGGTTTTTGATAAAAGTAAATGATAGTAAAATGATTGTTTTTTTTATTTCAATCAAGGGCAAATTGGACGTAAATTAATTTTTTTCCCAATGTGATTGACTACAAATTCTTATACTCGTAGTAGTTAGTTACAAATAAAATGATAATAATTTTAAATGTGTTTTGCATTTGAATAATACGAAAACAGTAGTAAAAATTGAAATTTTAAGAGTACATATATTAATTCTTTCAAATATTAACAGTAGGTATCAGAATATCCTATTGATATCTAAAGGCAAAAGTGTTTGATAAATAAAACAAGGCAAATTATATATAATTATCTGTTATATTCGACATGAAATATGTTTTTCATAATACATTTCACATATTTTTTATCTAAAGATATTACAGAAATCTAGTTTCGCACATTTGATCTTTTTATCCTAATTTACAACTTCAAAAAAAGGAAATTGGAAACATGGAAACAACATGGAACTCATTATACAAGTATTAAAATATATTTCTAAAAATGCGTTCTGTAATTTTTTCGATCCACCTTACACAACTTTGGAAAAATTCTATCAATGTGTTTTTAGTTACAATCTGCTTATATTTAATTCTATTCTTTAATTTATCAAACCAATGTACATCTTGCATTGCATGAAACTTTGTATTTGTTCTTGATTTAAAATGTTCAATAATTTTAGAATCTTTTTCAATTTTCTCTATTAACCATTGCACGTAATTCTTTTCTCTATTTTTCGCTAATTTCAATTGTCTGATTTGTTCAAGTTCATGTATATAATTTTGACGTTTAGTCATTAAATGGGAAAGCTTCTTTGGTAATTGGCCACGTTTATGCATTTTTTCCAAATTCTTGAAAAATTCTATCTTATCAAGAAGATCTTTAGGCATTGTTCTAGGTGTTTTTTTATATGGTTGCTTATTATTATGTTCTCCCTCTGGACGTGCATTAAAAGGTCTATAAGTATATCTAGGATAATTAGGATTATGAGTGGTAAAATAGAAATTACCACGTCTATTATTATTTCCACGATTTCCCCAGTTATTATTATAAGGTTTATTATTACCATTTCTTCCCGCTCCGGGTTGTTGTTTCGAAAAATATTGATTATTTATTGGGTGATGAATATGTTCATCTAGATGTCTTTTACTTTCATGCGGTTGGTAGTATCCATTTTTCTCATATGGGTTTGGATTAATACTTGGATGGTTCAGTTGTCTTGCACTAAATCTACCATTCCCATAACGTTCAGCACTTTTAGGAACTTTTGGGAGTTGGCCTCTTCCACTGGATTCTTTCTTTTCAAAATTGTTATTCTTATTACCATTCCGTTTCATTGCTTCCATGGCTTTTTTCTCTGCTTGATATTTTTCACGTTTAGCATGTACTTTTAGATTCTCATCTATTTCTTTTAGGAGTCGTTCACTTGAATGTACACTGCTTGGCGGTTTGGGTCCATCCTTAAAGCCTATGTCCTTTCCATTAAAACCTGCAGGTTCGCCGCTATCCTTATAGTCGCGGATTCCTCTCTTGATTCTGCTATGAAGCGTTTTCTCTAACGGGTTGTGAATCATGGGTGCAAATTGATTAATTCTGTTGTGCTTGTAAGGACAATCACTAGGTATTTGTACTGAATCATTTTTGTTTACATAATGCAATCTGTGAAAAACATTTTGATGGATATCATCGTCGGGAACATATCTACGAAATCGTTTTCGATTTCTTCGGAAAAAATTGTTCATTCTCTTTTTGGAAAATATTTTGCCATTTGGTAAATTTTCAGCAATTAATTCCTTAACAAATATTTTTTCTTTAATTACACGGTACGGTCTTGTATCGGATATTTGAATAATTTGTTTCTTCAATAATTTTTTATAGATTTTAAAATGTCGCCGTTTTCGACGGTGTCTTGTTATATTTTTAACACCTTCTGCATACGATATTAATTTAATAGGAATTTTTGTCGTTTTAATAATTCCTCCATTTACATATTTATTGTCTTGTACATCTGTAGCATCGCTAGTTTGTTGTGGAAACGAAGATATATTCTAAAAATAACTGAAGTTAATGGTATATTGTAATATTAATTAAGTTCTTACTCCAAATATATTTATAACCACAATTAGATGTAATAATTGATATAAACATTTCATTTCTAACAGTAATATTTAACTATATGCTACATGTTAATACAAAGGACAAAAGACAAAAAGAGTATAATAATTAAATAGGAATATATAATATTTTTAATTTTTGCAGGTGATAAGAAATTTTACAAAACATGATTAGATTACTATTAATATTTTTGCATCAAAATTTACGAACAAATTTACCAACAATCACATTGTATTTTTATTTGTTCAGGATGTATATTTACAGGATACGTCAAAAGGATTAATCGTATATGGAACAATTTAAATTTAACGATTTTGGAATACTCTGTATTTTATTTTGGATGAGGCAATATTAAAATATTTTTCAAATTAATTTCCGGTGCGATTTCTATTGATTGAATTTAGGATTTTAGGTATGAGTGCGTCAATATAGTTAAAGATTGAATAATTTCATTAAGCTAATTTGAAAAACTCGATTGATAAATATGTACATATATGTAATTAATTTAAATTTAACCACACACATAATAATAATAATAGTTACACACATTTTTCGATGTGGATTGCATACGTATTATGTTTCAATTTTCAACTACAATTCAATTACTTTTGAAAAAATACTTAGTAACTATTAATATAAAAAGTACAAGAAATCTTAATTTGAATTCATTTTAAGCATTAAAAAATTTTTAAATATTTAAGTTTTATGTATCTTATGCCACCTACAGTTAAAACAAAATACTAAATTCAGTTCAGTTCATTTATACTCTATTCTGTTCTCTATTTTTTTTAACTATATAAAAAGCGCATACAAGTAAATAGAACATGAAGTATGAACGTAAACATATCAGACTTTGTAATCAAATGTTAAAGTTAAAAATAGCAAAAAGTCTACAAAAAACAAATAAGTACTATTGAAATAATGGCACCAGCACGAGATGACATCCTCCAATTATGTACAATATTAGCTGAAGAAGAGAATTTAAACGTTACAATAAAAGAAACTGGAAAAGGTGCTTTAATGGCAGGTAAATCATTTTCCTTGTTGTAAATTCCAAATCCAAAAACTGAATTGTCATTATTTGTTTAGCTGGTGGTGCACTTATTGGTGGTTTATTAGGAGGCCCACTTGGACTGGGAATTGGTGGAACAATTGGATCATTAACTGCTGCATATAATGGTAGAAATAAGTACAAATCAGTAGCTCAAGATATCAATGAAGACATGAGTTTGGAACAACGACATAAACTGGCCGATACAATGTCAAGAGTAGTCAGTAACATAGATATTGAAGATGTTACTAAAATGGCCATATTTATACTGGCGAATGGTGCAACAAAAGAATTAGTATTAAAGGAGATATCCACGTTTCTATATAGGGAAATGCAATTACAAATTTCTGGAAGTTAATGAGTACATTATAAAATTAGGAATAATATAGGCAACCAGTTTTACATCAAAATAGTAAATTCATAGACTTTTATTACGTTTTCAGTTAATTTTATTAATTTGATGTAAATCTTAAGACATTTAAAAAACTCTTTTGGCCATTTTGTGGTTTGTGATACATTTTTATTGCCAAATAAATAATATTAACTAATTATTGGTAGTTTAATATGAAAGGAAAAAAAACATAAACGAATGTCAATAATGCCCATTTTTTAATACACGAAAAATTTTGTACAAAAATATTTTTTAATATAGTAAGTAACAATAGAATTTAAATAAATATCTACAAAAATATAAAGAAAAACAATAGTTCCTCTAAAGCATCAATGATCCAGAATACGCATATTTCCGGATACAATTTTATTTTCTAAATTTGCTCCCGATGGAATATCTATCCTATCACCATGATTTGCTATTATTATTACCGTTCCCTAATAAATAATTGCACAATATTAAATATTATCATATTAAACATTAGAGCTTACCTTCAATGAAACACCTCTTCCGAATGTAACATCACCGGAAACAGTCAAATGATCCAATTCGATTAAATCAGGTATATTGGCAAAACGTGACAAAAAGTCTTTAACTTTAGAAAAATGATTATCGCCCAATTTCACCAATGGTGTTGTTGGAAACATCCTTTGTGGTGACATAATCAGTGAACCATTCTTCAAACTGTACAAATTGCTCATAACTAACAATAAATCGGATGTTTTCTTAACTGGTAAGAAACGGCTACGTGGTACATTAATTCCAATTGCCTTTTCAAATGATTTCATAGCTGCCCCAACGGCCGTCTCCAATTGAATCACATTGAGACCATTCGCTAACGATTTATTATTGATTATAATTTCCATACGCAGTTTGTCTTCATTCAATATACGTTCAATTGCTGAAATATTTTTGTATAACGTGAAATTTTTATTATGACAATTGGAAAAAATTAATATTTACAATCTAATTTTGCCCATAAATTGTTGGTATTGAAAAACTTGAACGTTTTCACTGATTTAAAATCGTCTATATGCTCTTTGGGTACTTGTGCAATTTCAAGAAGTCTTAATTTGTCTTCATATTGAATCAACGTACCACCCTACAATAAAAAATATGATAGAAATGATAAAATCGGTTTGATTTGTTTGGTTTTCACCTTAACATCGGCCCTTGTCTTATCGGTAACTTCCATAACGAATTCATGTTGGGTGTGATCTTTAGAATTCAACAGTAAATGTAATATGCTCAAATCGACTGTAGCACCAAGATTATCAATATTTGATAAGAAACAATATTCTCGACCACTTTCAATGAATTTTCTCAACAAACCGGAATTTTGGAAGCTTTTATAAAAGTCACCGTGTCCTGGTGGATACCATGCCTCCAAGTCTTTCTGTACTTTGTATTCTTTTGCAACTGGCATTAAAGAATCTTTACTTATACGTGGAAAACACGATTGATTGAATGTGTGTATTTCAACTTTTAAATTCTTGTATTTGCGTATAATTTTCTCTGTGTCCTCATTAGTGTTGAAAGAATTCATTAATACTAATGGCACATTCACGTTGTACGTTTTATTGAGGTGCTAAAAGGCAAAATTAAAATAAATTAATACTAATATCAGCGGCGACATCTTTTGTTGATCGCAAATAACACAATTTTTAGAATTTTTACCTCGATTTGTTGTACAGTCAAATCCAAGAAATTCAAATCATTACGCACAGGTATAACGGATTTTGGACCATGACAGCCCATCGACGTGCCCAATCCACCATTCAATTTAACAACAACCAATTTATTCAACATATTATGTATAATATCTTCAGTTGGTTGTTCCAATGTATTATAATCGCGGATTGCATCATCGGGCAATTTTTGTATTTTATCCCATTCAACTGATGGGCCTGTTTCATCCAGAAACCTTTCAAATAATGACTCGAATTCATTCAGTTCATTACGAACGTAGGACTTTTGACAGGGTGCCGCTGTTTCCACCAAATTTTCCAATTCTTTTTGCAACAATTTGAGTGCATCTCGTTTTGTGGCTTCGTGAAATTCACTATGGGCACGTACCTGAAATTTTAGATAAATGATTTATTCCATATAATCATGACAATATTGTGATTTACTCGATTTTGACACATTATTGAATTTTGAAACGAGTTTTTTTACACTTTGGTAAGTATTTAAAATTTATTCAGCACTTATTTCAAAGATAAAAAATTATTGCCGATATCAGTTGGCTGTTAGATATTGTTTTATTAATAGATGTAGATTGTTACGAATCAATTGTTGATGTAAGAATATTTTAATTATTTGTTTTTAAACGTTTCATTAAAAATAAATTAGTTTTAAATTGAAATCAACAACAACATTGCGAATACTTTTTAAATTTGATAATCGTAGCAAATGAACACAATTTTGATATTGTAATTAATTGTGACCTAGAAATTTGATTTTTATTAAAATCACCCCATTTGCCCTATATGTGATAAAAAATAATTTCAAAGCGTAAACGTGGACAGAAAAATGATCACAAATAAAGTAGCGATAAAATAATAAAATAAAAATTGTTGAAAAGTAAAACATTTACTTAGATAACGAATTTTAATTACGGCTCATTAAATTAAAACAAATTTAACTACATACCCTTTCGTATAGGGAAGTCATGTCTTTTCGTAGTCTAAATTCGGACTCGTATTATAAACCAAAGAAACGCACTTAGATATTATTAAGTATTCTCATTGATGTTCATTGGAAGACTAAGTTTAATAGATAATGATAAAGTATAATAACATGAAATGAACTTGGTCTTATCATTCATTTTAATAAATATTCAAACTGTCGCATTATAACATAACAAGTGAGTGAGCGAAAATATTTTTGTTTTATAATTTAACTTGTTATTAGAACGAAGTTATTTTATTATCCGCATTTGGAGTAAAACATTAGAAAAATAATAATAATAATGTTAATCATTACAAATTATGTCACGTGGGTACTACAATTGTAAGAGGAAGAGGAGTACAAGATAACTAATAAACGCCACATGTTACAATATTGCTTTAGCAAAACAAACTCCGTTAATGGTAAAATAATGTACCGAGAATTAACACCTAAACAGAAAATGTGTGTTTGTATTAAAATTAAAATATCCAGTTAACTAGACGTACGTGGTTTTGTGATAAAACAAATGAATATTGAATATTTATCACGTACTCCAGTTTATTTTCTTAATTAATTGCTTGATTTGTCTTTATTTAACACACGTTTAGGTGTCATTTATTTCTTGTATTACATAAAAATTTCAAGTTTGATTTATTTTAGCTTAATTGTAAGCTTATAAGTTTTCCAGTGTATGAAAATTAATAATGATTATCTGAGCTATCTAATCTTTTGAATTAATATAAAAATGTCTGAGTTGTATGATTAATTTTGTAATGAGTTATGATTTTTTGATTCAAAGAAAAAAATTATATCAAAATCGATAATCTATATACGTACATTTGTATTTTTAAATGGATCTTTTTATACGAATTTCCTATTTAAATGTCAATTATATAGATATAGGTTTATTTTTGGAAATCATTCATGCAACTTTGGTAATTAATTAACCTTAATTCGTTTTTAATTATAACGTAGAAGGCTGTGGATTTAGGTAAAAAAGATTTCTTTTATAATTTGAACAAAATCTACAATTTATTTAGTTATAATAACATATTCATCGTATACGTATGTGGAAATAAAATAAAACATTTATATTATAATAGGATTATAGAATTAATTTTATATATGTATTTGTCTAATCAATGAAAATGATAAAATAAATGTATATTCTATTATTTGATTTTGTTAGTACTAGAATAATACATTTAATAATAGTTGTGTAAAATTTACAAGTCAATACGTTTATTAAACGTTGATTTTTCTGCAGAATTTTTATAATCAAGTGAGCGTTTGCGGAAAAATTATAACTTATAAGTAATAAGTAGGAGTAAGTTATAAGTAAGTATAATTTTGTAACTTTTTCATTGGGTACGTTTTCATTTCAAAATGGTGTGAGCATTTGAGCAAATTTTGAGTAATATTTTTACAAATTCATCGGAAATCCTTGAAATTATATTGAAGAGATTATAAAGTTGCGACATTAGATACGTATTATTTAATATTAAATACGTAATTACATTTTTTAAAAATACTATTTTTGGAAAGTACACTAGATAAAATTAACAAATTATATAAAATAAAAGTTTTAAATAAACTTAAAATTGATTTCTATTTTTTAAAAAAGTTTAACGTTTATTGCTATAAAAATAAATTGTCATAAAGTTAGTTTAGCTGTTACATAAATAATATTTGAAGGTAACCTTCGATAAAGAAAACACAAATAATGAGTAGTAATTTTCACAAAATTTCAAAATCCGCTGAATAACATAATTAGCAATAATTTTACAAGACAGCATATATTGTTTAAATTCAAATTATTCAAATTAGATGTTCATTATATAAAAATATGTACCTATATATAAAATATACAATTTTAAACAGATATTTTTCAGTTCCAACGAAAAAAATGTCTATCATAACGGTCGGCGCCCTATTTCTCCCACCAAGACTTGAAATGACATGCAAGTTGCTCTAGTGACATCACAAGCAATTGACAGCAGTTGTCAAAATCAAATTGTCTGTGGAAATGAAGACTGACAGATTGTCTAGCAAATTTTAAATGTAAAAAAATATTTGTAACGAACTCATGTGGCGTCAGGGTTGGGAACGGGGCACGCCGACCGCTTCTGAAATTACCGGGTTGACGTTATATCGGAAAATATTTTTATTGTGCTTACGGAAGATTTACGGAACAATTAAAATGTTACGTATAATTTGCGCAACTAAACTTAAAACGATTTTCGAATCAACAAAAAAAATTTGCATTTTTATCAATGTTGCATTTAAAAAAATAAAATTTTAAGTATCTAAATCATAATTGTATTATAATAGTCAAGGATAAAAATAATGCAATTTATCTAAAAATTAATAGAAACATAACTTCAATAAATTTTCGATATATCTAACAGCAATAATTAATATTAGCAGTAAATAAGTCGCAAAGGTCGTAGATAGGACACAACTTTAACAAATTCGCCGATAACCTTATCCGTTTTTATTTGAAATTAAAGCGAAAAAATTGTAGTAAGTATAATGAATAATACTAAATACTTACATTGTTATGGTCGGTCATACTGGTTCAGTTAAAGCCTCTTTTCCACACAATAAATTTACAAAAATATATACAAAAATGGTGCACAGTCTACTCTAAGTTGACTTTAAAACGCTTGCGCTTTGCATATCAGTGGCGTATCATAAGGAAGGTTCTTTTTTGCAGAAATATCATGAATTCTATAACTAAACTGGTGGAACCACAATTTATCAAAGGAGAAGTTATTAAAGGATTTGGTAGAGGGTCAAAAGAATTAGGCATACCAACAGCAAATTTCTCCAAAGAGATTGTTGATAAGTTACCGGCGAATTTTGAAACTGGTGTATATTTTGGGTATGCAAATGTTAATAAAGAAGAAATTTATAAAATGGTCATGAGTGTTGGATGGAATCCATACTATAATAATACAACAAAGTCAATGGAAACGCATATAATTCATAAATTTGATGAAGATTTTTATGGAAAAGAATTACGTGTGGCAATTTTAGGTTATATTAGACCGGAAAAAAATTTTAATACGCTGGAAGAACTGATAGAAACAATTAATAATGATATCAAAATTGCTAATGAACAATTGGACAAAAGTGAATATTTGGAGCACAAGAAGAGTGATTTTTTTACTAAATAACTAAACAACAAGCTACTTAAAAAAGTACTTAACACGAAGTATTATTTTATTAAATGACAATTTTTCCAAGATTTCTTTAATAAAGATTCAATTAAACATATGTTTATTTATTGTAACAATGAAACCACTTCATTTTAAATTTTTAAATTGTTACTGATTGTTACGTTTACGCTCATGTATTTTATAGGGATTGTGAAGTACAGTATGTAGATATGCATCCAACATTACACTTTTTTGCGCACTTTGCGCTATATATCTGCTTAGCCATCTACTTGAATTTTCAATAACTATAGGTACATCTATGGAATACAGAATTCTGTGATACATGTTTCTCATATTTTCTAACCTTGAAAAATGCAATTTTATTAAAATTTTGATTCTTTCTACTGCTTTTTACTAGTAACGTAACATATGAAATAATAATGTCTTTACGTTTATTCAACAATTTTGCAAATAGTATTCGTCTATTGGTAAGAAAAAAAAATAAATTCAAAATAGGTTTATCATCTCAAATTGTATTTAGAATGGATTTTGGGGTCCCTTAGAAACGGCCCGCTATCGGCACACCAAACATTGGAACCCCAAATGGAAGGCCTTGCGCAGAGCCAAGGTAATGAAAATAAAATTACCAAATTTTCGAGAGAAGGAAGACGATTTCACTGAAGAACAAATGCGTTCTAAATTAAAAGAGCATGGTTTGCTTCCACATAGACCGTGGAATGAAAAACAGTACTTTATTTGCAGTACCGGGGGTGTTTTTGAACCTTATGTACCACCTGAAGGTGATGGGAAAGTTTCTCGTATTACAAAAGAAGTAACTTTCAATTATTGCAAAACATTTTACCCATAAATTGTATTACAAATTCATTTTAGGGCGCTAAACAGAGTTTCGAATTTTTAGAGAAAAAGTCTAAATCTATGTTGGCTATAAGAAAAATCCGACAATATGAAGAAGAATTCGAATCAGGACCATTTTGTAGGCATGCCTTAGACATTTACAAAAAAGTACATGAATGTCTAGCTAATCGCGATTTGGATACTATAATTCAATATGTAACGGAACGTGCTTATCCAGAAGTTGTACATAACATTAAAAATCAAACTATAAGATGGCGATATATTAAGGATGTTGAAGTTCCCCGTATTGTACATGCACGACAAACAAATTTAATTACAAATGATAATATTTTTGGGCAAATTACTGTACGATTCCATACTCAACAGGTATGTATCTTATTAAATACAGGTTGAATTCAGTTTATTTATTCTTTATTTATTAGGCTTTGGCTATTTACGATCGTTTTGGTCGTTTAATGCACGGCAGTGAAATAATAGCAAAAGATGTATTAGAATATGTTGTATTTGAAAAGCATTTAACGAATCAATACGGTGTTTGGAGAATACATGCTAAAATAATACCAGATTGGCTACCAGAAAAAGAGCCAGCTTCTACAACTTTTAGAAGGAAGATTTTGGAACAACCCCAATTGGAAAGTGCTGTTGTCGAAACACCAAGTGTTGACACACCAAAAGTGCGCAATGATGAAAAAGTTAATTAAGATTCTTGGAATTTTTAGAATAAAAATTTAAAAATATTACCTTGGCTTTTAGTAGCGTACTCTATCCGGCTAGAATGCCACTACAGAATGAAACCTATTAATTATTGATTCGGATATCTGACAATAGATGTCTCATTGCATTCCACAACAACGGCCATTTTTAAACCCACTTTTCGTTACCTGTCAAAAGTGCATTATTGTGACGTGTGTATTGTTTATTGTAATATTTATCACTAATTTACAATCAATTTGGCTAGAGATATGCATCCAAATCGTCGACGAAAAAAGCGCCCCAACTATGGCATACGCACCGTAGAAGTGGTACGTGGACACAATGGTTTCGGATTCACCATATCTGGCCAACAGCCGTGCATTTTATCATGCATTGTATCGAATTCACCAGCCGATTTGGCTGGTTTACGTCCAGGTGATTTTTTAATTAGCGTAAACGGCGTCAACGTATCAAAATTAACGCACGATGCTGTTGTAAAATTAATTGGAACATGCATTGGTCCAATTCGGATGCAAATTGCAGAAAACTACTTTTCCGAATCGAGTAGCAGCAGTGAAGAGGAGGAATATTTACCACAAAATCGCAGCCGTCCACGTTTGGCTAATCGCAAAATCAAACCGGATGATGTTATTATCGGTGGACCGATTGAGTATCGCGCTTTGGTCGGTTATTTGGGCACAATTGAAATGCCAAAACCGCCCACAAATCATTTACAAACGATTCTGGGTTGTATTAAACGTTTACGACAAGAAAAACGGAAGCCCACTAGTGTCCTAATGACCGTGTTACCGACTTGTCTATCGTTGAAGAACTCAAACAATTGCATTTTAGCCATCTATCCCACTAATCGGATTATTTATATTGGCAGTGAAAAGGAATCGACTTTTTTTGGACTGGTGACGATGAATGAAAAAGTGGGCGACGAAGAGGCGACCAGCAGTTGTCACGTTTTTACAATTGATAAATTAGCAGCACATGCTGCACATGCACGTAAAGCTCAAAAATTTCAAATTCGATGCACCATGGATCTGGTTGTTGGCAATTGTTTGGAATTCCCTCAAAATGCCCTGTATATTGTTAGTTTGGTACAAAATATGTACAAATTGGAACTGAAAGAAAAGGACGGTGGTGAATTGGTGGCTAATTCGCCCCAACCGAGCGCTTCAAGCAATTCTGATTCGGGAATCGGTTATAGAGATGATTGTAATTCGATTAGTGATCGAATATTGTTGGTGGAATTTCCAAGAGCACCCCTGTTGAATAAAGAATCTAATACAAGATCGTCGATTTTAAACGAAGAAAACAATTTATCGTTAAAATCATCAGATTTAAACAATATACGTGCATATAATAATAAATTGAATAATTTTCGATTAAATTGTCGCGCCATGGAGGAGTTTAAATCGAATCGAGACGAATCACCATCCAGTTCAGATGACAATAATGGTCAAGAATTGTTTAAAACACCCAATACGAAAAAGTTTCTAATTAATAAAAGGCGTCATTTGAAAGTTGTTGGCAGTATTGATAATTTATTGAATAAAAATGATTATTTAAACTATAAATTAAGTCCAAAAGTGTATGGTTTATCAAAACCGTTAAATTATAGTTGCGAAGAATTGAATAATTTCGATTTTGTTGAAAAATATGGATATGGTAGTTTGCAAGATTTGTGTACATTAACGGAAGACACGAAAAAGAAGAATATTGCACAAAGTGAACCTGATGTTCGATTTACCAGAAATGAAGAACTTAATTCGGTGAGTCCATTTTTTTTTTGTTTTCTAATTAATTCTTTAGTTTATGTGCATGCATGCAAGCCAATTTAGTGTAGTTGAAGTTAATTAATACAAAAATGCTTTTTGGGTGGTAAACAACTCTTTGGAGTGGTTTATATTTAGACTAATATTTTCTGTTTTAAATTGGAATATTGACCTTTGACACCGAAATAGGCCTACTACAGTTTTTCGTAAATGAATTTAAAAGAGCGATAAAAATGATACTCGAAGTTGGCTTTAAATGCCATGTTGCCTTTTCAAGATTAATCTAAAAGTGCAGTTACGATTTATTATATGTATATAAAAAAAAAAAACAGTTCAATGCAGCATATTTTCAATAGTGCAAAGCACTTTTACTTCTCTATTTATAATTTAATTGGCATTTTAAACTCCCCACCAACTGGAATGATTTCTCAATGAACACAACTCTGTAATATGAAAATAACTAAGCAGAACAGTTTAAACTAAACCTTCGTTTATTTAAGTTTACTTTATTTATTATTGTTATTAATTTTTTTTTTTAAATTGAAATGTTGGCATAATGTGGCCTATTTCTGCATAATAAGCTGTTTGAATTAATTGTGGAGTAAATTAAGTTGTTGTGTATTTTTTAATTATAGAAATGTTTTAAGTGTTAAATATTGTTGTAGAAAAATGGAAATATGTTTGTAAGTATTTCACATATAAAATTTCTACTTTTATCTTTTTTTTTTTATGGTAAATAACCTCGTAATAAATATTATATTGCTCTTAATTGGAATTTATTCGAAAATCCCCTATTCAATGTCAATTAAGTCGATGAATTAATTTCAATTTAATTTATAATAAAAATATTTTATAACTATATTATAATATAGTGAAAGTTTTAAATAACTGTATAATAATATTATTATTAAAAAATTCTTAAAATATTGTAAAAGCGTGAAATATATAATTCGAATGGTGAAATAAAAAAAAAAATATATAAATTTTTGTCTTAATTATTATCTATAATTAAGTAAATATAATTCAAAAATTAAATTTCGAATATTTTTTATTTTTATTTATATAATGATACATTCTATTCTTTATATTTTATAAAAACATAAAATGATGTCATATATTTCTCACAATTACCAACATGATCCATCCTTTTTCTTGTGAACTTAATAATTAATTGTAATTATGTGTAATTAAAGGAATTTAATATGGTGGAAAAACTAGGGCTTTTCATTTCTTGTTAATAATGTCAAAATTCAAAAATTTTGTTTACATAATATATAAGTATGTAAACGTAATTAACAGAAATTCTTAACTATTTATAAATAGTAATAAATTTAAGTGAAAAAATACTGCTTTCTAAAAATAAATAAAAATTTATTAAAAATAAAGTCAATTCACAAAAATGACACATCAAAAAAATAACAAGCCTAATTTAAATTAATATTTTTATTTTAAACATTAAATGAATAATTAAGTCTATATAAGATGTCTGAATCGATACATCTTGCACGTCATATCCTGTGATTAATTAATAGAAAATGCAAAAATTATTATAATGCATTAATTAGTGGATACGTGATAATTTTTTAACTTAGTTTTCAAATTGACTTATTTATTATTTTCAAACCAAATTTTTCTTATATTTACTTTGACATAATAGTCTATTGTAATAATTTACATTCCTGTTTTTCACCTATTTGTGGTACGAATGATATTTTTTAAAAAATCCACCAATGATAATTTATTTATGCATACAAAATTTTAATGAATATATTATATTTATATAGGTATGGAGATTTTTAAACTAATAATATTTGAATATATTTATTACAACAATGATAATTTAATTATATGTATAATTTTTTTGTCTTTATCATTAAAAATATAACATGTTAATAATTTGTTTGTTAAATAGTTTATTTACAATTATAAATTATAATTTTTATTAAAATAAATTGTTACTAGGCCCCCCATTCTTAGTAATGTTAAATATGTGGTTTAAAGAAATATGTTGAAAAATTTGTAACAGGAAATTTATTTCCTTGTATTGTTGTTTAATTTTTTTAAAAAATAATAATTTGTCATTG
Organism: Oryzaephilus surinamensis; assembly: GCA_004796505.1. NCBI lineage: Eukaryota > Metazoa > Arthropoda > Insecta > Coleoptera > Silvanidae > Oryzaephilus > Oryzaephilus surinamensis. The sequence goes on along the minus strand of SSSI01008861.1, from coordinate 16,290 downwards.
TTTTGATCTTAATTTTTTATTTAAAAATAATTTCAATTTTTAACGAGATTTTTAACTAGTCCATTTTTTTAAGTATTCACTACTAAATAGAAAATAACATTACCTGTAACTGTATATACGAATAAATTCCGTAATAAATTTTTGTAACGAACTTTACAAGAAACAAAGTAAAACTGTACTTTTGTATTATTAGATTGCCATTTTTTTTTCCTTACAAGTTGAAAATTACATAGTTTCTACATTGTTTTATTTAAAATGTTTCAATATTTATAGCTTATAACATAATTTAAAATACATTTTTAAATTTTATGTGTATATTATATACAAACATGTACAGCATGAAAGATGTGTTAAAAGAACGTTTTTAATGCTTTTTACGTAAAACAAATATTTTATTACGTCAATAAAACAAAAAAAAGTAAAAACGTTTTTTAAAGCTATTTTTACACATCACGAATATGCCACCCCCTCAAAACATAAACAGCACGAAAATATATATACATATATATATTATGTATGTTTATTGTGAACTTGAAACGAATAATAAAATAATTACATTCGATGATTACGTAAAAATATCTCATTAATAGATCACGTGCGAATTTAGTGAACTTTTACTCCTAATAACTATGAATACAAATTACAATAAAGATAAATAAATGGTACTTTTCATTAATTAATTTCACTATTATCAATAAAGATAATCAACAAACTTATTGTCTATGTATATGTGAAATAATTAATGAAAAATACTGTTTTTTTTTTCAAATCTTTTTTGTAAATATTCTTTTGCTGCTTTATGGTTTGTTCATTTCGAGGAGTATAATAGAGCGGGAATTTTAAATTTTCCAAAAAATCGACCAATTTCTATTGGTGTTTACACCTTCCGAATGCAGTCGATTGTTTCATTTCACTTCCGAACGATTATTCTTTTACTAAATTTTAGAGGGATTTAAAAAAAAACGAACAAATAATACGTTTTTTATACGTTATGCACCTGTTGTTATACAAAAATGCACCTGATATGAAATTCACTCAAATGTAAAGCCGTTTTCAAACTGTCGTTATTATAAAGTCATTGCATTATGTATTTTCATTCAGTTGAACAAGTTTAGCTGTTTAGAAATGTTTATTTAAAATTTTTTTATAAATAAATAGGAAGTGTTGCATTTAAATTAATAAAAACGTGTTGTACCCATCAAATATCCGGCCATTTTTATTTTATTTAATTCAATTAACATCAAAGTTATTTTTAATATTCAATGTTGGATTTTCTCATCAGGTAATATTTTTTTTTTCTAAAAACAACAGATCTATATATGTTCAATAATATTACAAATATACACTATAGCTATACACCTATAATATGTATATATATACCTACGTATATAGGAACAAATTTATTTTGTTTATAGGAAAAATGTGTAAATTTATTTATGATTAGATTAGCGCTCCGCTTATTCGCCTCCTTTTTTTTATATTTTTAGCTCGAAATTTTCAGTTTGTTGTAATAATACAAATTGTATGCACGGTTATTCTTTTGTTACATATTTTTTTTTCGTTCTTTTGTTCATTAATACGGTACTTAAATGTTTATGTTTAAAGAATCTAATATGAAAGCGTTATCAAAAGTTTATAACAATATTGTTTGTCAAATTCTGTATCAAAATTCGGGGTAAGATTAAAATTTTTTAAATATTCTTTTTTAAGAAAATGCAACAAACAACAGAACTTATTGTAATTCTTTTCAAAAGTTTTTTTCCCTTAAAAATAAGGCGTAATTTTATGCTATTGACATTACACAATGTTGAATAATGTATAAAATAAATATTTAAAAGACTAGATAAATTGTAGGAATTTTTTTCACAATTTATTTCCGGAAAATTACTCAACTTTTCGATGGTTTAAAGATTAAGGAATTGTTTTTTTGAAACTACATATCTTACTTTGTTGTGATTTTTCGATAATAAACAATTAATTTTAATAGTTTTTGCGTAAATTAGGTAATAAAAATTGTAAATTTTGTTTACGATAAATTTACCAATTTGAAAATGTATATATAAAAGAATTTATGATTTCAATTTTTTTGGGGGTTTTGCATGTGGTACTTATTTTATTAATTGTAAATATCATATAGAGATGGTAATAATGTGGGCACTGGTGGTATTGTGGTGGCAGCTTTTCGACCCCCCTTCAAACGTTTCAACAGTTCTTTAAGACGTGGTGGTTCACAACGAATAACTAGAAGGCCTGCTTCACTTCTTGCACCCGACGTCCTCCCCCAGGTATTAAATTGAACAAAAAAAATCAGTGTACAATCGAATCAATCCAATTGTACAAATAATGTTGTTTTGTTGTATCCAAATATTCGAATTTTCTCGTAATTTTGTTACTCATTCGTAGATACATTTTTAGTAATCTTAATTTAATCTTAATTATAAATTTTACTAACTGATAATATGCTTTATTATTTAGTTTTGTTCATTGTACTTATACAAACTTAATTGTATATTATTTTTATAAAATGTTTTCATTTATTAAAAAAGATATAGTAAAATATTTCTATGGTTGTTTTATAGTTTAAAAATTGAGTTTTTTTTTTCAGTGTGAACAAGATGGTCTAAATAACAGAACAAATCAAACAGATGGACCTCTTGCATGGGCAAATTCTTTCGAAAAATTATTGGATGATCCGTTGGGTTTACATGTATTTGCAGTAAGTATTTATATTTCTAAAAAAAATGGTAATTAATTGTTAAAAATTTTTAGGAGTTTCTTAAAAAAGAATTCAGTGCGGAAAATATTTATTTTTGGATATCGTGCGAACGATATCGCCATCTAGCTGCCGGCAATGATCGTATTGCAGAAGCTAAACGTATTTACCAGCAACATTTGTGCGTTGGTGCACCAGAATCGGTAAATGTGGATGCAGAAGGTAGACAATATACTGAACAACTATTAGAAGAATCAAATTCGAATATATTCGATTTGGCACAAAAACAAATCTTCAATCTTATGAAATTCGATAGTTATCCGCGTTTTCTAAAATCCGATTTGTACAAACAATGTTTAAGTGGTAATTTAGATAAACCACAACAGTTTGACGAGAATTTATTGTTGCATTTAACAGCGTGCAGTGGTGGTGGTGGTGGTGGATCAATAAAATTGAAGAAATCGTTAAGTAATGCAGAAGACCGTAGACGAAAATCATTGTTGCCGTGGCATAGAAAAACGCAACGTTCCAAATCGAAAGATCGCACCGATTCGGAACGTAGTAGAGAATTATGTGATAGTAAAAGTGATACAGACAGTGTGCAGGATTTAACTTTGAAGAATCGTATACAAAGCCAAGAAGATTTGTATGGTACAAGGACGGCATTATGTCGTGTCAATTTGTCCAATGGTAGTACAACTGTTGTACAAATTAAAGAATCGGAAAGTGTGCAGCAATTAGTATCACGTTTACTAGAGAAACGTGCTATATTTTATTCGTCATTTGAAGTATTCACAAATAAACATTCAAAGGTGATAATTTTAAATAATTAACTTTGTGTTCATTTTTATAATTTTCTTTTCTTTTATTATTTTTAATAATAGGCTGTTGATATAACGGAATCATCAACGATTTTAGCTGGTTGTGAAGTTACAGTTGAACAACGTGTTGTATTTAAATTGGATTTACCAAATCGTAAAATAATATCGGTTAAATCGAAATTTACGAAAGTTATTGTTGATGTATTACGGCCAATTTTACATAAATACCAATATAATTTGGAAGATGTATTAGTTACAAATAAAGATGGTAAACCGATTGATTTACATTCAACTGTATTGTCGATTGATCAAGCACGGCTCGATGTACATTTACGTACGAAAGATGATCATGTTGTTGATGTACGACCAAATACACCGACAATAAAAGTGAATAACGTGAAAGTGAACAAATTGGAAGAAATTACAAATCAAGTGTTCGAAGGTATATTGAAAGAAAAGGCCGATACAGCTTCTAGAATATTAAAATCGGATAAAGGATCTGTAAAGGTTTGTATACTATATATTATTATTTTAACTTCTTTTTGTTTTAATTTATATCGTTTTAAACAGAGTGAAGACTGGGGCTCAGAACATTCGTCTGGTATATTTGGTAAATTCTTACGTAGAGATAGTGGTGTACATAATGCTAAAAAGAAATCTATATTATCTGCTAAAGTAAAGAATGAAGAACAACAATTGGCTATTGATTCACAAGTTGGTAATAAAATTAAGAAACCATTAATAGCAAAATGGAAAGCGGGTGCAAATAAATTGCAAGTGTCGCCATGTAGTGAGAGTGATGGTAAGTAATTGTTCATTTAATCACAGAATATACAGAATATTCACTTCGTTCATTTTACTTTTTTCTTTATGGAGCAAGTTTTAATTTTTTTAAACAAGTGCGCACAATAGTATTTTACTAAAATCTTTAGAAAGTAATCAAATTTGTTAGCAGTCATATAACTTTCATAACAACTTCATATAACGTGATAATAAATTATGTATATTTGTTAAAAGTGTGGATTTTTTTTGTAGAACTAGTTGAAGGACTGACACGAGCCCAACGTAGTCGTTTAGAGGACCAACGTGGCACTGAAATTAACACGGAACTGCCGGATTTCTTAAAAGACAAAGAAAATGATTTGATGTCGAAGAAGAATTACTATGCCGTTCAAACGAATCTCGAAAAGAATGGTTTATCTGTATCTTCTGCAAAAAATTTGAAACTAGAAGTACAGGCTAATAATAATTACGAGAATCGTAACATATTGGTGCCACCTAGTGGTCGTTCAAATAAATTATACTCATCATTTACTAATAATAATAATAATAATAATAATAATAATAATAATAATGAAAAGTCTAACACTGTTAATGAATTGAATAAATTACCAGTGAATGATAAAAATCATAGTAATGGTGGAGTTAGTAATGAACCGCCTCCATTACCGCCAAAACCGAAAATCGTTCCAACAAAACCATCAAATTGGGGCCAAAATGATTATTTTCGAATGAAAGCGGTGAAGAATGAAACAAATCAAAACCTGTTTTTGGAGCAGCCGTCCAGCAGTTTTGTATAAATTGATTAAAAAGAACATAATTTTTGTATATAGGCCATTTTGTTTTACAAATTTATTTAATAATAATGAATACTCGTGTGGTTGAAAAAACAGTACCTAAATAACTTTTTTATATATTTTTATTTTACTCATGTTAATTATTTTTTTTGTAATAAATATATGTAAAAATAAGTATATAAATATAAATTTTATAATAGAAAACAGTTTTTTATTTTATATTGCAGGATATATACACACACACACACACACTGTCACTTGAAAATATATTAAAATAACGTTATAAATTGCTAAACCATTAATTTCAATAAATGATAACATTTTTTGAACGTTTTACACACTTATACAATGGCAACTGTGTTACGAACAATTAAATAACAAAGTAGCTATTAATGAAATAAAAGACTTAAGTATTTAATTTGAATATTTAAACATTATATGATACTTTCCAAATGCATTTATCATTCTTATTACTTAGTATAGTACAATTATTTAAATGATTTTTTGTATAAAATATGTATAATTCAAACATACATTAAATATGTATGTTCCTTAATTGAAGTATGTACTTTGAATTTGTGTAGGCATTACCTGGTAATTAATTAATTAATAATGTTGTATAATAATTGTATGTGCATTTGTATCTAACAAATATAAAATGCATTATATTTGATCATTAGACATAATAATGGTCTAATATTTTTTTAATTGTCCTCAGTATAAACAATTTTTGCGCTAAGTAATTTCCAATTAAATGCTATAACCATTTTTGTAAATAAAAAAATACGTTTCATATTATGTCCAATTATAACTATTTAAATGACTTCTTTTATTCATAGAAATATGCGTAAATTTTTATACTTTGAACACCAATTAAGTTCAAAAATACAATAATCTGTAACTTTAAGGAGAATATTTTGAGTTATTTATTGCGCCCAAATTAATTTATCGTATTTATACGCAAATTGTAGTTCCCCATTTGTTTGTTGTTCGTTTTTTTAATACGCGTCATGCTTATTTTTAATATATTTAATATATTTTAAGCGATAAAAAAATAAAAAATAATGCAAAATACACATGCAAAATAACAAATTGTACTTAAAAAAGTACATATTATAAATTTAAATTTGTGAAAGATCTACTTAAACAATTTAAGATTAAATTTATTGTTTTGTCATTTAAAAAACATATAGTCCTTGTTTTGGACTACACTTTTGGATACACTTGGCTTGGAGAAGAATTTTTGGGAAAAAGAAATTGAAAATTTTGGCAAGAACATTTTTAATTATCCTTGTACTAGAAAACAATTATCGACTTTAGTCCAGTAACTTTTTCCATTACTTAATAACATTATTACACATGCAACACAAATTATAAATATAAATTAAAGATATATTAGGTAATAATTTTTGTCAAATAATAATTGCTATTAACATCTTACGTTGGTAGTGGGTAAGTCTAAGTAGTAGGTACATTTATATATAAATCATACTTACTTATGAATCAAGTTCATATAGTATTAAGCTTAATTAAATTTAAAAATAATTAAAATATTCGGTGTGTACGAAATTTAAACAAAAATAAATAGTTTTAAACAATTTGTCCTTTTAGTAAACAGTAATTTTTAATTAGCATATACATATTACGTTAATTATAAAGATCAAATAGAAACTATATAAGAAAAATTTCGAAAAGAAATATTTTCATTTATTGTGTAACAATGAGTAGTTATTCATCTATTCTTCCATCATCGAATGGAACCAACACAATTTACCTACTATTTGGTGTATTCTTTTTGGTATGGTATTTGCAATGTGTATGGAGCCGAAGAAAATTATACAAATGGTCGAGAAAAGTCAATGGACCACTGTCGTTACCAATTATTGGGGCCGGACATAAGTACTTCTTTTCAAGAGGTATTATATACTACGACATTATATTATTAATAATTTTTACAATTGAATTTTGCCTAGATTTAATGACCTCTTTAAATGAGATGGCTGAAAAATATTCTGGTTTCTATTGTATTTGGTTTGCCCATAAATTGAAATATATCCTTTCGCAACCGGACCATATTGATATTGTGTTAAATAGTCCCAATGCCATCAGCAAAGACGAAGTTTATGAATTCTTTGAAGAAGGTGTTGGACAAGGACTTTTTACAGCACACGGTAATTTTTTGAAGTATTTTTTAATTTCATTTTAAATTAAATTCTGTTTTCCAATAGCAAACATTTGGAAAAGTAAACGGAAAATTATTTCTGCATTTTTAAGTCAAGCAAATTTACAACAATATATTAATGGTACGGCAAAATATGCACAATTTGCTGTGAACAATTTTAAAGAGTTAATGGAAAATGGAAAAGAAATTGACGTTGATTTGGAAGTGACGAATATTAGTTTAAGCACAATATTTGGTAGAATTTTTAGCTAGATTTTAAAAATACAATCGAAATATTTAATTTTATTTTAGAGATTCTATTTGGTAATAAAAGACCACCACAAACTAACAAATTGAACGGACGCATGATTGAAGAGTAAAGAAAATCTTAAATCTTTATACTAAATATAAGTAAATATAAATAATTTAATTAAATTTGTAGGGCTATGGATGGATTATGGCTAAGAGTATATGTTATATACTATCAAATTAATTTAATATTTAATATGAGTGAAGAGGGTATGAAAACTAATGGTATAATCAAGAAATTTCATACAGCTCTCGACAGTGTTTTAAACGCAACTCAAAATAAGGAAATTATTTTAGGTAAATTGTTCAAAATTCATTCAATTTTCAATTCAACCAACTTTTTCTTATAGAAAAAGACCGGCCGACGTTTTTGGGTTATTTAATGGACAAATATAAGGCCAGCACTCAAGAAATTAAGAATAGAATGATTCGGGATGAAATCATGACTCTTATTATTGCTGTAATACTATTCTAGCGTTTGTAATTTTGTAATAATATTTGAATTTTTCAGGGCTCTGACACCACAAGTACAGCAAGTTGTTATGTATTAGTATGTCTGGCTTTGTTTCCGGAAATACAAGTAAATCCGAGTTTTTTATTATATATATTTTTTATGCATTTGCATTGCGTGTTCGTTAATCAATTTGCCTATTTCTATACGTTAAAACAAATTACAAACCTTTATTGGTGTAATTAGTGCACGTCATAATCATCGTCCACTGATTCATACTTGTTATTGATACAACAATAACATATAATAACAGTTATTTAATAACAAAAAAAAAATTAATTTTTATTCAACAATGTAATTAGCATAAAAAATAAAAACATTTAACAACAACAATAAAAAAAACGTATACGTCAATGAACTAATAATTAAAATTTTGACTATTTCGTACAGAAAAAAGTTTACGAAGAAGTTATGGACATTATTGGCGATTCGAATAATATTGAAGCAAAAGATTTAAATCAACTAAAATATCTTGAACGTGTTATTAAGGAGTCGTTACGATTATTTCCAATAGCGCCATTTATTGGTCGTAAAGTGGACAAAGATATCGATCTAAGTAAATAATATACGATAAAATTATATTATGTAATAATTTTATATAAAATTGTAGAAGATGGTGCCGTTATTCCAGAAGGTTCCGGAATATTTATTAGTGTTTTATATGCCCATAGATGCGCAAAATATTGGCCAGATCCATTAAAATTCGATCCCGATAGGTTTTTACCGGAAAATGTGGCAACCAGACATCGTGGTTGTTATTTACCTTTCTCTATTGGTCCACGAAACTGTGTTGGTAAATAAAATATACATTTTTTTTTTAAGAAATTACCCAAATAATACTGTTTAGGGATGACATACGGAATGATGGGTATGAAAACTATTGTTGCCCTTATGGTCAGAAATTTTGTGTTAAAAACTGATTATAAAAGTATTGAGGATGTGGATTTGAATGTAAATATTGTTTTAAGACCGAAAAATGGATATAAGATACATTTAGAGCCAAGAAAATAGATTGTGTTTGCTGTATTTTTAATTATTTATAATAATAGTGATATTTGTTGTTTATAGTGTAATTAATTTAATAAATAAGATTAATAAACTAGGCAATTTTCTGTTGTTTTTTTATATTTTATCATAATAATTCCGCTTTATCTAACTAGCGCATTCGCCTTTTTTATAAAAATATTTATTCAATAAAAATGAGTTCATATATTTATTAATCATGTTTATTTATGCCATTTTATATAAATGTATGCTTGCGATGATAAATAGTGTTAAAATGTTAAAATTATCTAGAATAATAAAACAGGTCTCTTATTTAAAAAATTCTAATTATATAATAGTAATATGAGGCTGATTTTCATTTCATAAGATAAGAATATTCAAAATTAATGTAAACCATTAATTAAATTAATAAAGGTGATGATTTTAGTTGAGTTTGGTTATCATAAAGCTGTGCTGAAAGTGTTGTAAAAGTTACGAATAAATATTACAAAATGTGGATTGTGGAACCAGTTAGGTGATATTGAAATAACGCAATAAAATACATATAAATTATACAATTAAGTTTGAATAATTACTCTACAAGTAAATGTAATTGATGGTTTATTTTTGTTATATATACGTCAATACAAAAAAACTTTGTTCTTAAGATAATCACTAAAAAAACATTACATACACTTTATCATTTCACATACATATACAATTTTATTTCTTTTTTTAAATTACATGAACACTTTTGATAAATACAATAATAAACTAATTATTTTCTCGGCTCCAACTGAATATTGTAACCATTTTTCGGCCGTAGCACAATATTAACATTCAATTTAACATCTTCGATACTTTTGTAATCAGTTTTAATGATAAAATTCTTCACCATAAGTGCTATAATTGTCTTTAAGGCCATCGTACCATACGTCATCCCTTAAAAACAGTATTATTTCATTAATTTCAATGTACATAATGATATTAATGGATTACCAACGCAATTTCTTGGTCCATATGAAAATGGCATATAAGTACTACGTTGACGTTTCACCACATTTTCAGGTAAAAATCGATCTGGATCGAACTTCAATGGATCTGGCCAATATTTTGCACAACGTTGCATATATAAGATGCAGACAATTATTCCCGCACCCTCTGGAATAGTGTTGCCGTCCTCTGCAAGATTAATTAAGTATATGTTAATTATAGAAATTGGATATTTTTTTAATTACTTAGATCAATGTCTCCAAGAATTCGACGTCCAATAAATGGTACGATTGGAAACAATCGTGCACTTTCTTTCAGGACACGATCAAGATACTTGAGCTGATTTAAATTTTTGGCATCGAAATTGTTTGAATCGCCAATTATGTCCATTATTTCTTCGTACACCTTTTTCTGAAAAAAAATATAATCATAAAAATTACGTCAAATTTTGAATTTTCTAATTGTTACTTGAATATCTTGATGTAGTCCTAAAGCAACCAATGCAAAAGAGGCCGATGTACTAGTCGTATCTGAGCCCTACAAGTTAACTTACAACAAAAATCAAAAATTAGATAAAATGTTTTTTATTACGGCCACTATAAAGGTAAATATTTCGTCTTGAATTTTTTTATCCATAATTGCTCTTTTACTATCACCGTATTTGTCCATTAAATATCCTATAACTGTGGACTGTTCATTTTCTAAACATAAAAAAGTGTATGAATTAATATATGTATGTAATTATGTTGTAATTTTTTAAACAACGCACCTATAAGTGCCTTATTTTGACTATATTCTTGATGTTTCATTTCAATAATGCTGGAAATCATTTTAACGAATTTGTTTATAAGAGTGTTGGTTTTCTTTCCTTCTGAACTCATATTAAATATAAAATCAATTTGGTAATGTATCATAAAAGCCCTTAACCACAACGAATCCATTATACTATAAAAAAATCAGTTTATATTTTCATGTGAAAAATGTTTTGCGTTTATCACCGTTCGATAAAATTTTTATTAAATTCAGGCGTCACTTGTTTAGGTCTTGTTCCAAACAATGTTTCTAAAGAAAATAGGAAAAAACACGAAATTATAGATCAATTTTCCAGTAATCAGAAGATCAATCAGTTTACCAAAAACGTTGTCTAGAGTAGTACTGGTTATTTCAAGATCAACTTCAATATGTTCATTTCTTGCCAGTCTCTCTTTAATACTGTTAATTGTTAGTTGGGTATATTTTGAAGTACCATCGATGTAAGCTTGTAAATTTTGTTGACCCAGAAAACCGGAGACAATTTTACGCTGTTTTTTCCAGTTTTCAGCTAAAATCGAATGATATTTTGGATTGAGGAAATTCTGTATAGTTTCTCTTTTTTTCCGCAAAGTTTCTCACCCCTCGCAGTGACTAGCCCTTGACCAACAGCACATTCAAATAATTCATAAATTTCTTCTTTCCCGATAGCATTTGGATGATTTAGTAAAATATCGACATGTTCTGGTCGAGTTATAAAATATTTCAGTTTATGGCCCAACCAAACACAATAAAATCCATTGTATTTGTCAGCCATATCAATTAAAGTTTCCATTACATCTTGTATTTATTGAAATAATTAAATACATATGTTTTTAAAAAATGCTGATAAAACTTACTGGGGCTGGTGATAAAATGGTGAGCCGCTCCAATAATTGGAAACCCAATGGGTCCATCCACTTTGATGGATTGCAAATATAATTTCCTGCGGCCCCATAAAATTTGCAGATACCATATAAACACAACAGTGGTGAACATTAATAACAATGTATTTGCGCCATTTGTTGAAGATAAATTGTTTACTGATTTTACACTAGTCATTTTTACGCTTTGACTAAAAATCTTGTACATTCAACTTGATATTTATATTGTTAGAATTTGATCTCTGCAATTAACGTAAATTGTTAATTAAAATTCATAGTATTCCATTATACATTATCATTACATATTGAAATGGTGTTTATTAAATTAATTAATTGTATTCGTACAGATATTGGATAGATATATTTATTTACTTATTAGTTATAGTTAAACTTATTTAGTTTTACTATTATTTCACTATTCTTTCTCTCAGGTTTTACTACTAAAAAAGCAACAATTTGTGTACATTTTAAGTCGCAAATAAAATTTCCAGAAACATAAATTAGTTAAAAATATATATATGTAATTGCCATCATTAACTAAATTACGGCAGTTTTTATCCTATGACTCTACCTTGAATTTCTATGTTTTAAATAATGCTAAAGTCGATTTTATAATTATATTATCAAAATAATATTAACTATTAATAGTTAAATTTGTCGTCAATGTTAAGTTGAAAATAAAATAATTTAATAAAATGTAAATAAATTGTATATACATAGGTAGTAATTAGCAACCATTCAATAAAATCTTGATTGATGAAATAGTAATTATGGGACGAAGTCACAAAAATACGGCAATCGAAACAATGAAAATCATCAAAATTCTGTGCAAAAAGTATTTATTGTTACTTTTACATTATAATACAGTTTATCACATATTAAAATGACTCTCCATACCACTTTCTCTACAAATTTGAATGTAAATTATTATTTCAGTTATATCTTTTATAGAGTCAAATATGAAAACTTATTAAATGAATTTTATTTTAGTACGTACAATGTTTCACAATTTCATTTATTATATCTTGCACATTAAAAACATATCAGTGAAATAGAAATAAACGTAACAATAAAAAAACACAATTTATAATTTCACTATTAAGTCTGTACAAATGCACACATTTTAATTCTATTGTTTTGATGACAGTCTCTTTCCTTTTACAACCACT
>SSSI01008857.1:0-18660 GCA_004796505.1 Oryzaephilus surinamensis | reverse complement strand
CGAATCCTTTTAGCTTTCATGGTCTCGTTGACGATTTTACGCTTTCTTTTTAATATACGCTCTGCTTGTGGTGGCGTATGAGGTTGATATCCACTTGATGAAGAGCCTGACATATCTATTGTTGATGGTTCAATTTCATATATTGGGTCAATGTTTAATAATTCTTTATTACTCGTAGTTGAGTCAACTAATATATCCTCGATGGCATCATCTTAAAAAAATTGGTTTATTCATGTATATTATATGTATGTCTTATAACTTTATTGAACTTACGAAAAATATGTAACTTTGGTATCGCATTATGAAGAATGGTAGAACCGCCTCTTTTAGCTTCTTGAATAGACTCAGGTGTAAAATGCCTATGACAGACAACCAAACGTTTCCGTGCTTCTTCTGGTCCAATTTTTAGTATATCAAATCGATTTATTTCTTCGCATCATGTTTTAAAACGCTGGAATGGTAGGATATAAATGAAATTGAAGTACATTGAACACTTTACATTTTGATATGGATTTATGACAACAAAAATAGAAAATTGCCAATCCCACATGGTGATTGAATAACAAATTTCCAAATAACTTACCTCTAATTGTTTGGGAAAACGGTGTGTAGGTATCCCAGTCTCTTCTATCGTGGTGCATCTTAGTACACTACACTTTCGCGGCATTTTTTTAATGTAAAATTTTAAATTTAAATTTACATTTTAAAATTTTAAAATTTCAAAATGTAACTAAAGAAACAGTTAAATAATACGATTTGAGCTCCCTCTCTCAAGTGCCCCTTTAACTAATGTTTTTAGAATAGTATAACAATGAACTGTCATCCAGGTGGCTTGTAGAAAACAAATTTTACACAAAATATCCCATAGTAATTGTTTTTTTCTGTGGTTGGACTAGGAAACCCTTAACTCGATCAGTCGATGTAGTGCCAAAAAGATATTTTAGAGGTGTCTTACATTTATCTACGTTGTACAGATAATGTTGTTGAGAAAATTGCGTAAAACTCTAGGGGATGAACGAAAGGCAAAGGAAAAAAGGCAGATATATGGGGATGATGTAGCCGTTTTGACCGAGAATTGTGTCCCCAGAGTTGTTTACAGCCAACAAAAAAGGACACATTCGGAAATTTGGCCTAGAAGAATATTTAATAGGGGAATAAATCAAGTTTTGGCATAAAAGGATTTTCGAATTTCGATTTTAATCTGAATTATTCATATGCAAACAAGATTATCTCGATATTTGATAATTTCGAGATAAATTTGTTCATGAATGATTTTTTTATCGAAACCAGCTTTAATATATCATGATAATAAAAAAATTCATTGAAATTTGTAATCGTTAGCATACCTCATAAATTTTCTATATTAAAACAATGTAACAATTTTAAAATTCAATGTCATTTTCAACAAATATGTGCAAAAGAATTAACAACACAACACAAAAACAATTTTTTTTAATTCTTTTAATGCTCTTATCAATGTTTTTCATAGAAAATTGTCTCAGGTTAGTGCTTACCTGTCAAATTTGTTGGCAAAACGACTGGCTTGCCATTTTCTCCTGGCAAATTTTGTGGTGGCATTAAAACACCATCATCCTCATCATTCGGCTTATGATGCTGTTCATTTTGTTGTTGTTGTGGTTGAGATTCTTGCGATTTGAACGGTAACACTCGCTCCGGTTCAATAAGATTTTCATGTAGATTTTTTCCCCTTTCCACACTATTTTCTTGTAATGGCATACCTATTCGATTATCCGATGATTGTTGATCAGTATATAATAAAAATGCTATCGTAAACCACGCCGTGCCCACAATCACAATTAATTTTAATAGAAGTGAACGTTTCCTCCAAAGAACACCCATTTTATTTTTAAATATAATTGTCTAAATTATTTTAAAATTCATAAATTACATACACTACACTATTCGAACAACTACAACGATATGTTTTACAAATGTACTATTGACAAATACTGCCAACGTCGTTTTTTTATTTATCTATACATATTTGTAAGTATATTTGTGATATTTACTTATTGATAACGTGTAGGTTTTACTATCACAGTTAAGTTACGTTTGATGATAATAAATGTATTCTTTGCAAGGCGAAAAGATGTTCATTTGGATTGTTGATGAGGCCATCTGATATGTTGGACCATTATTGTCCATTTACCAAAATTATTCATACCTGTAAACAAATTATTTTACGTCAGAAACATATACTCAACTGTCTAGAATTTTTGCAGAAAAAATAATTTGTTTATTATCTCAACGTCTTTGATGAGTAGTAATTTTTTTTATATAACACAGTCACGATTTTCTGTCATTAATCATCATTAATTTACTGCCAGTTTTAATATAATATTCTTTAAAGATCATGTTTATACAGGGTGTAACATGTTTTAACAATTTTGCAGAAATCTATCGCTAAGCTGTTTTAGCGGTGTAAACGTGACTTTTTTGCAAAAATATAATGTTTATATTGAATAAACTAGCTAATTGTAATATTGTGTCAATTGCAGCATGCAATTTTCATATAATATGCTTTAAAGATCGTGTTCATATAGGATGTAAAATGTTTTAACAATTCTGAAGAAATCTGTAATATTGCTAAACTATTCTAGCGGTGTAAATGTGACTTTTATGCAAAAATATACTGTTTATATAAAATAAACTAGCCAATTGTAATATTGTGTCAATTTCAGCATAAAATGTTCATATAAAACATAATTTTAATTTAAAACGACGAATATTGCAGGTGCAACACAAAGAATTCTTAGGTTTTCTTTTCTAATTTTAATTAAAAATTTAAATGCTATCGTATAACTTACAAGTTTTCAAAAGTAATTACAAAGTGTATTGTGACAGTTTAAAAAGACAGATCCTGAAAAAGAAGTATGGAGAAGAATGCTGTAACGGCTGCGTTTTTTTTTTAATTCGAAATTGAATTTTTCTATTGTTTGCTGATAATTGTAACGATTTTTTTTAAAAAAAACGGCCTGCAACAAGTATTCGCATCATCATGTATGCAGTATATAATTTTTTCTAAATTTATAAGCTTATTTGCATACAAATATGTGGTGTGAATCTATCGTTTAGATAGGCGATGTTGTCGATAAAATACGATCCAAACACTCCAGATATTATTTATTGGAGTAGAGAATAAAAAAATATCAGTGAGAGAGAGCAAGTGGATGGACAACACACACACATATGATAAATGACGTCATTATGTTGCAAATGTGAAATATGGCCGACTGGGATGAAGTGGCCTCTCTCCTGTTTCACGTATCCCTCTGGACCATCCCCATATAGCAAACAAGGACAACACTGGCGATGTATTCATACATATATGAACGTGTGTTGAATATGTGTTGACTAGAAATCACCGGCTAAACTTCGACATATTTGTATATACAAGTATTGTTAATGCATAAATTTCAGTTTTTCCGACTGAAATTTATAATGCAAACATTTTGGGGATGAGTCGTTGTTGAAAAAATGCAGGACGCAAAAAGGAAATCACTTAAATGACAGATAAATTAATTAAGCAATGCTGGGGTAAAAATTTTTATTATTTGAAATTTAATTCCAACACATAGGGGAAAAGTTTTCAGCTTTTCAGAAATGAAATCGTTAATATTTAAATAAGCTTATATTGAGGTAGAAAATGTCGATTAGAAACAATAAAACTGTTCACTTTATGTATAGTTTTTCTTATTTTTCTTGTTGGTGGAAAGCTTTTTCACAACTATACGTTTCTAGCCATTTTACATTCAATTGAATTCGTTTGATTGCTGAAAAGACAGTTGTGTCTTTAAGACGTTGTGTTCCATTAGATCCTCTCGGTCTTTTCTGAATAAGATACTTAAAATACGTTTGTGATGTTTTTTTTCAAAGTGGCGTGTTTAATAATGAAAATAGTTGACTTTTCCTGTTTGCCTCCCTGTTCTTTTTATATCGATAAAAAAGTTTTCCGATTGAAACAACCTATGCTACCTACTTTTTCGACTTCCTTAAAATATTTATGGTGACAAAGTTAAGTCTGTGACAAAAAAAAAAAAAATAAAAGGATAAGGGAAACTTTTAAATTGTTGTGAACATCAAACAATATTTATTCTGATTTGAAAATAAAAATAAAATGTTACTGATGCAAATTTAAATATAAAACACTTTAATCTATGTATGTCCTAGTATTATCCTGTATTATACAACTAATTTGCATATTAAAAATGGTATTTTAGTCATTTTACACAAATAGCAAAGCTCATCCTCTTCAAAATTAATGTCACGATGTTGTTTACCTTCGTTTCTTTCATAATCCTTATTATTAGCGCATTACAAATGTTTTGTATTGTGAAAAATTAGACAATATTACAGTACCTCGTCCAAAAAAAAAAAAAAATAAAATAAAAAAAATAAAAAAATAAAAATAGCGCTATTTTAGAAACTATTAAAGATCCAAAAGAGCTCTTTGTAAAGTAAATTTGACTAGTATGACGTTGCTGCATAAAATCTAGTTTGAAAATTCAAAAAAATAAACTAACACCCTTTATTTATCAACGAAATTCCCCTTTATAAAACATTACATTTATATGAAATTTGACATTAATAGAAATACAAAAGGAAAAATATATGATATACACAAAAGACTGTTATTTAGTAACGAATATATATACGTATATGAAAAGGCATTTTCAACGTCATACATGAAAATATACACTTATATAAATCATATAAAACACAAAAGAGAATAAAAGGAGAACTTTTGATCTGAAATTAACAAAATATTTAATTTTATGTTAAGATTTGTTGAACTAAAAAAATCTCGTCTCTTTTCCGCCATTTTCCTTTTCCATTCTTTTAATTATAATAAATAGGGGTTGCTTTTAACGCTTTCTTTCATAAATGTGTGTTGGTACAAAGAAAATTCTTTACGTTAGCACTATTGAGTTTGATTTCGTGATTGGCAAACACAAATAAAATGCAATCTGTGGGTTGTCTTTTTCTTAATTAAAGGTATATATATAAAAATTCATTTGGACGACTGAATGTGACCAACTATTTTCGAACCACAACCACTTTTATAGAAATAAAGCCTTTTTGTACACACAAAAACCTCTCATCTGAAAAGGTTATTAACTTAAAAGGGATTCTCGGCTGAAATGTACTTGCATCATTCATGAAAACTAATATATATACATATACGGTTTTGTATAAATTTTAATTCAGTTTACACTTTATTAACGAAAAAAAAACCAACAATGGAAAAGCAACCAAATAATTAAAATTAAGGCTTAAAATCCTCGTTTTTTCTCCGAAAATCTGCTTTCGCTTTTACTGGATTTTAACGAGCAACAGTTTTATTTATTCCCATCCATATATTATATAAAAGTGGAGCGAAAAAAAGATTTGTGTATTTCTTTTAAGTGCAATACACACAATAATTCTTAAGCAGCCCAGAAGATTATAAATTTCAATAGAATTTTATATGAGTTTTTTTAATGCTTACGCCAAAAGAAAAAGTGCTCCTTTGAATAATTATCCGCGTTTTTTCCAAATCGGATTTAAAACTATTTAGAAACGAAAAAACACAACTTGATGGCAAACAAAAGTTTTTTATTCACAACATTTAACATAGAAACCCACAAAATTTCACTTCCAAACACAAATGAGCCAAATAACAAAGTTTGTATTACTAGACCATTCATTAACACACACAAATATGCAAACCAAAAACCAAAAACTAAAAACGAAAAACACACACACACAGATAATCCGTACAAACGTACAATTAAAATAATACTAGCTAAAATTAATGTTTATATTAAACATTGGATGCTGTGTATATAGAAAATCCCACCACAAAATTTATTAGAAAAGCTTTTCTGATAATCTTCAAGGTTTCTATTGACAGATTCCAAATTGTTTCTTTTTTTCATCTTGTTGAATCCTTTCACTTTTAACAATTTTTTTTCCAAACGTTTTGTGGTTCCCTTAGAATTGTGAAACTCGCGAAAAATTGATGATAATTAACGAAACAAAAGTAAAATTATACACTGATGTCGTCATCTTAGGTGTAAATAATTTTAATTGTTTATGTAAAGTGTATATGATTTGTAATTATATTACTAAATATTCTAATAAGCGTGCTAATTATTTACAAACTTTTTAATAAATTGTAATTAATATTGTTGTATCATTTTTTCGAAATTCAATTATCTCTAATGTTTTACTAATAAAATAGAGAGGTCAATATTGAATTTAAAAAAATAATAAACTACAAAATGCATTTGTGTTTTAATTAGTAAAAAAAGTTAATTGACAACAAACATATTGAATTAAGCTTAAATGGTTTTCATTTGATTAAAATTGAAATCAATTTTGGTAAAATTTTAGTTCATATTGGAAATAATTGTGTTATTTTTCCATTTTGATTTTGGAAAAACAATTCCATCAATTAGTTGTCAATTTTCTATTTTTATTATTGTACAATTGTGTATTCATAAATAGTTTTTTATAGGATAATATTTACTCAAGTCCTTCGTTTAATAATAGATAGTTAATTATATATATTTTTTAATTATTATTTCTGTTAATAACATTTTTTGAGGCAGAATTCAAAAGACATGACAACAATACTAATAATATACACAGTAATCTTTCTCTTAAATTAAATTGCAACATAATAATAGAAAAGTAGGAAGAAGAAAAGCAAAAAAAGATGAATGGTTCAGGGTTATATAAAAGTTTTCATATAATTGGACGTTTTTTTTATTTTGTACATCTCTTACCAAATTCTGCATGACGTGTTGGCATTCTGAAATGAGAAACAAAAAGATTTTTTAACGCTTTTACAATAATTAGTAGAATTTTAATTACATTAACACAAAAATTGCGCCAAATCAGTTTATATACAATTACTTTTTATTTCCGGTTCGCGCCATTTTCCACATCCTGTCATATTTCCCACTTGACGAACGTAAACAATACACACAAAAGGTTCAGAAAAGGGTAAAAAATCGTTGTTTTTGACCGAAAATTATAGGCAACTGTATTATATTGTTAATTAATTAATTCAGAAACGAGTTAGCAAAAAACCGGCATTTTTGAAGGTGTTAAATGTGTTTCCGTGGAAATTGCGCTTTGTTATGTATAGAGAAAATTGTTCCTTTGTTTGTTGTTTTAGACAAAAACTTGCGGAAAATTTTCAACTCATTCATGGGGTGTCTAAACAGCCACAAAATAACAACCACCAGTTATTATGTTTGTGTTTAGGTACTAATTATATCAGATTTTATGTGGAAAAGTTTTAATTACGGTTGCTGTACGAAAATTTTCCTAATAACACACATTTCCCCCCCTGAAATATTATGATGGAAAGTGTTTCCAGATTTTTGTTGGAAAAAAACTGACGATATATTCAAATTTCTGAAGGCAAATCGCTTCTAAGCCCTTTTAAATAGTAATTTAGGCTTCATTATAATGTCAAAGAGAAAGGAATGCAGGTACATATATGGCTTTTTACGTTTGAATTCAATTTGTATGGAAAAATTTTCTAATGAAAATTCACCGCAAATTGTTTCAACTACTACTGGATGATTCAATAGTGAACGGGATTTAAATTGAATATATCATCAATTTATAGAAACAAGAAAAACATTACACGAACGTGGAATTCATTTACGACCTTTACTTTGACCTTGAACGCCGTAATATGCTTTATTTTAACCTGAATTTATACATAAACTATTCATACATCATTCGCTCGTTTACTGGTTTCTTTTTGCCTTTTACTTGAAAATCTCCTCCACGTACAGCAGCACAGCAGAGTTTGTCTTTGTGGTGTGAAAGAAGAAGTGATTTATGATTGGCATCAACTACACTGTCAACGTATACTAAAAATTCTTAATAATGAATTACAAAACCGGATGATTTATAATACTTAGTAGAAAATTGTAGAAAATTTTAACGCCATTCAACTGAAAACATATTATACAAAAAGATTTGTTCAATGATGGTAATTTTCCTGTTATGTAAGTTTTTTAATTAGAAAGCGGGGTCACTTGAATGCCCTTTTCACCACACAATATATAATATATAAATATTCCGTACGTGTTGGTTTAATTAAAGAATATTTAATAATAAAAGTTTACGATGAAGATTCTATTGTTTGAAATTAATGTGTACCTAAAGAGATATTTGCATTCATATGTACGTGTATAGACTATGGGGAGTGCTTTTAACATATTACCCTTGCATTACCTTAATCAGGCAACTAATGATAACGTATACTCTTATAATTATCCACTTGTATATCATGTCACCAAACACAGATATTTTACAAACAGTATTATAAGAGAAATTATCGTCATGTATGGTAATAATAATGTTAATATATAAATTTTGTGCATCGTGGTATCGTTGTTGTGCATTGATTAGGAAGAATTTTCTAATTATGTGCATGTTTGTGCATGAAAAGACACTTTGTATTGTATTTTGGGATAATAGACTAAATTTACATCATACTCAACTAATTTAAATTCATACGTTGTGGTTAAATGTCTGAAAGTTTTTTAATTTTATTTATTAAATTTAATGATTGTTTTTAATTGATGATATCCTAATAAAGGAAAATATATGCAAGGTTTTTTATTTCAAGTTATAGATTTTGAAAAAAATCGACTTTCAATTTTTCACATTTTTCAGTTTTTTAGTCATTTATTGGAAAGTCAAAAATTCAAATTTGGAAATAGGGCCGTGTTTGGTATTATTAATTTCGTATTAATTTTGGTATCCAAAACTCAAATCCGTCAACAGAATTGAATTTGAAGTTGTAGTTTTTGAAAAATTTGCATTTGAAAATTGTGTTAAATTGTAAAAATTTCTTCATAAAAAAAAGTTCATAAAAAATTTATTGGTCACAGTTTCTTTATGATACTATAAGCGACTATAAATTGACTTTATAATCTATTCATTAAAAAAATATGTACCATAGAAGAAAAATTGTAGCCCATCATTTTCCGACCAAGCACCAAAAAAAGTATGTTTTTATAAAGAACTGACGAAATGAAAAATATTAATCGTATTAGAGGAAAACTAATAGTATCGTTATTAGTAATATTGTTAGATGCGTCGATCTAATATCTATTCATATCAGTGATTTTCATGAAAATTTTCGGAAAATTGTGGAAATTATAGCGAAAAAACGAAAATTGCAAAATTTTTATCGACTCAGTTGAGTTTTTTTTTCTCCAAAATTTTTTTTTGTGAATTTGGACGAAACAACTACATATTTTGTTTAATGGAAATGGACCTGATAAATTCAACTACGGTGTCAGTTGTCCATTGGGCCCACTAGGCCACCAGTTTGGCCATAATTTGCAATTAAAGTTAAATCAAAAAATAATTCATATTAAAAAACTTTAAATGGCCATATCTCTTCAATAAATCATTTACTAGTACATTTTTCCATCATTCGTCTATAAACTGCTTTTTATTAGAAGTTTCTAGCTGTACTAGAAACAAAATGACTTGAAAAAAGTTGAAAAAAAATTTAATTTTCGTACATTTTATAAAACAAATAGTATTTCTTAATTAAGCGTATATAGAGCTCGCTGAATACAAATCCGTTTATAGAATTAAATTTGGGTGAATAGTTTTTCAGGATGGCCTTTTGACAAATTTTCATTTCAACTAAAATTTTTAAAAATTTTGAATAGCCATAAATTTTTTATTAATGAATGAATGTAATCAGACTCTGCAACTATATATACGAGATATTATCCAATCATTCCTTACCAAACTACATTCTCATTACAACTTATAAAACAACATTCAAAAGGAAAATTACAACATAAAATGAAAACCTACCAACTTATTTAGCCATTTTCCTAATTCATATTTATTATTTTATCGTTTCATGTATAGCTTTTACCATAATCAAATTATTTAGTAATATAAAATGCAAATAATTTTGTTCTCTTTTTGTTTTCGTGGATGATTAGATTTGAATTTTAAGTAAAATTTACTTTATATCAAAAAATATATGTATATCAACTGGATATTATTCAAAATTATTTACGTACCTATTAATTATTACACAAAACAAAACTATAAAAACGATTTTAAAACAAAATTTAATTACATTATAGCTATAAACTAAAAATAATGTAGAACGTAACCCAGTTATTAAAAAAAACACTAATTTTACAATTTAAAATTGAAAATAATTTAACTAACAATTAAATCTAACCTTGCAATGAACCCATCTTCACGTTTTTTAAATTAAACACATATTATCAGTGTTTTTTTAATCGTTTTTGGCTGCTAAGGTCATCAAATTAGCAACATCATCAACTTTTACCTTCTATACAAGAATACAGTGAAGTGCACACACTATAAAAGACAAACCAACTACATGTATATATAAAAAAATGGCTTTTAGTTAAAGGTGAACGTCTTTGAACATTACATTAACATATACCGTATTTGTGGAGAGAATCTTCTGCAGACAGAGTAAAAGTCAAATGTCGTGTTTCATATAAAATGCATTCGAAAGAGTGGCGGCCAAACAAATACCGGATGTAAAACTAATGATACGTGTGATACTTTTATAAATAAGTAAAAATTTCTCACACAAATTAGATCGAATTGAATCTGAAGTGAGAGAAATTGAAAAAACGGCAATTTTCCTATTCTTGAACAAGTTGACCAACTAAACGACTTAAGAAAAGTGTGTTTGAAAGCTATTTGACAAGTTAATAGTTAAATAGATTGAAAAGTTGAAAAGAGCTTTACCGAAAAAAATCGTTTTCATTTAACAAGATCAAAGCATTTTTAAATTGTCCAATCAAGAATAAATAAATAAACGATTGTGCATAAAATAATTGTTTTAATTCAATTTACATACCAATATTTGATGATTTGGACAGTTTGATTGACGAAATGCGATTTATTTCATTAATTTAGTTTGGTAACTTTACGCTCGATGGTTATTTATTTAAGGACTATTTTTCTTTCAGTCACATTTTACAAAATGAGCTCTCCTAAATGCTAAATAGTACAATGGAAATGCATTAAATGCACCGATTTTTTTTCTCGACTAACTTTTTATTTCAAAAACGATTATACAAACACGTGAAAATTTTCCAGTTTCAAATAACATTTCGTTATTTCTCTATTGAATTTTCCAAACATGTATAAACAATGAGTTAGTGACATAGTTAATTAATTTACCTGTTGTAATATTTTTTTTAAACTTTTTAATATAGAGTTTAATTGCAACATAAAATGGATGGAACTTATACAATCTCTAGAGGATTTTTAATACCTCATCCATTAAAATTTAACGTTCACGATAAATCTATTAACGTTTTTTATTATGTTTTAAAAATTTAACTAGAAAGTAAATATTTGCATTAAAAATCGATTTTTTTATAATTCAGTTTGTTTGGCTAAAGGATATAAACAAAATACTAATATTGTTGAAACCTTTAATTATACAATTAGAATTAAATTAAATCTTATAACTGTTGTAATATATTAAATGGATGACTGATTAGTAATTTAATGTAAATTGTGATTGTGAATATTTGCATGAAAAAATTTGCAATTAAAGTTAAACCAAAAAATATTATTCAACATACATTAATGAACAAATCTTAATGAATTGTTACCAATACATTTTTCCAACATTCCTCTATAAACTGCTTTTTGTTAGAAGTTTCTAGCTGTACTAGAAACAAAATGGGGGCTGTTTGAAAATTTGCGTCTAAATAACTTGAAAAAAGTTGAATAAAAAAATAAATGTCAGACATTTTTTGAAACAAATAGTACATTTTATTGAAATAGGGCCTAATGAATGTAAATTCGTTTACAGAATTAAATTTGGACTAGTAGTTTTCCGAAAATCAGCTTTAAAAAAAATTTTTCAAGTTTTTTCAGAATCGAACTTTGGATTTTCGTTTTAAAAATTTCTTAGCTAAAACTTTGTTTATTTATAACTTTTTTATTAATGAACGAATAATAATGAAAATTTTCTTGTACATTTTCCAAGATTTTCACTATAAATTGCTTTTTACTAGTACGTTCTTGTTGCACTAAAAAGATTATGTTATTTATATATAAATGAAGTGCGTAACCTTTAATTACAAATGCAAATTAAATTAAATCCAACACAATCAAATCTTACAACTATTGTATATACTCGTATTTAGCAGATTAATGTTTTGTAATTTAGTGTAATTTTCTGTGTAAAATATATATAATTAAAATACGAAATATGTACCATAAAGGGGGTAGAAAAGTTTCAGAAAAAGAGATGAAAAATTCATTTTCTGCCCTTCTTATCTTTCCACGCACACAATTCCGTTTCCTGGTTATTTTAGGTGTAATAATATGGATTAGATTTCGTATCTATACCGTACCTTTATATATATATAGATAGTTGAATTAATATATTATATTTATCGAGTTAGATAAGTAAAATTGGGGTGTCCGTTCGGAAAAAATTATACCAGATGGGTCACAAATTTATTACACAAGATTCAACTTTTTAATTTGACATTTTTCGATTTTGTGACTAATAAAATCCCTGTACGGGGATTTCCTATAACCTTTTACCAAAAATATCAAGAATATTACAATAAATGGTAGCTTTTGTTGTATGTAACTGTTAAAATTTTTCTAAAATGATGTAATAAAACACGTAATCGTATATGTAGTGAAAGTATATACTATAAAATTCAGCCACTTGAACTGATCTACATTAATTAAAATAATATTTACATACATTATGTTTAATTTTCATCACATCGTTGTTAATAAACCCAGTTTTTATAAAATTACTAGTATAAACTAAAAAAATAGTGACGGAACTAAATATTTTTAAAAAAATTATGAAGATAAATGGATAAAAACCAGAAATAACTGATAAAATATTAAATATTTAACCACATTTATGGAAATTTGATAATACTATATCTTTTATTTTCAAAATTTAAACAACAAAGTACTGAGTTATTTATAAAATTTTAGATTTAGACTCGACTAACCTTAAATTACAAAAATCTAACAACAAAAAAATCAATGATAGAGAAATTAAAATGAAATTAAGCTAATAACAATTATTATACAGCGTCGATATCATAAAATATGTATCTACGAATAAAAATTCAACATAATTGAAAAATAACATAAAATATTTACACAAACTCACCCCAATACCAAAAAGAGGTGATCATTATTTTAAAAGATAGCACGAATGAAGACAGGGTACGTGCCTTTCTTCAACATTCCACACAATCGAATTATTGTACAGTACATTAAATGAAACTTATTATGAAAATGCGAATAATATAACAATATACTGTTGTAAAATAATCCGTTTTCACGCTTTTCTAAACCCTTCTTATGATTCTAGTAAAAACTTATAGTCTAAAATGGAATTTATTGCTGTCGTGTTTTCAAAATGCGTTCGGTATGAATGTTAATGATAAGAAAAACCATTTTCCTGCCATTCAGATAACAGTTTGATGCTGATTAATACATATTTTTAAATTTGTTCATCGAACTTTCAATATTAACTCGTCGATCGTTTTAATTAGAACAATTTTTATATAATAGTATAATAGTTTTAGTTTTTTCCTATTATTAGAAAAATTTACATACAATAAATTGCTTTCCCTCATTATGATTTATTCTTCGGGATGTTAAATAATACCCTCTTTTTCTGTATAAAAAAGAAAGTGACAAACATTATGTATATTTTCCACAAATTGGCTTGTTATGTGTGATGAAAATGTGAAAAATCGATAATAGTAATTCATTAAATTCTAATGGAAACAATTTCTGAATAATTCGGTAAATTTATGTAACATTTATTAGAATAGATGAGTGCAAGGGTGGTAGAGAGAAGTCAATTAGGGTAGCTATTATTAAATATGTTATTTATTAACGCAATTCGAATATATAAATATACACTCCTATCGAAATTTAATTGCTTTCAAGAGGGGAAAAATTTCCCAAACTTCCACCTTAAACACGATTTATTGATTTCTATTAATAATGTGCAATTTTTTACGACCCTCACCCACAAATGCATGAATTATTACAATAATTAACAACACCAAGTATATGTAACACGATTTCCTACTACTTTTTTTAAATAAATTCAGTCGAAAATCTGTCATGTATAAAACAATGGATCAATTAATCAATTAAACGCAACCACTACAGAATTAAGTAATTTTATGGTAAAATAGTTGTGTTTTAATATACATATACATGTTATATATTTCCATTTCCGGTGCCATCAGTCTGTGAAACCGAGAAAAGCACTCAACCATGTACAAGAATGGGTGATTACCAAGTCTTGATGGGTAATTGCAATGACCTCAAGTCGAATAATTAAAAAATAAATCACCCCGGAAGAAAATATGCAAATTCAGTTGGAATTTCTACTATACAAGATCGACACGAGCTTGTAGAAATAAAATTTACGAAAAACATTACAACAATAAAGTAAATCTTACGTCAGTTTGCTTTTTTGTTTTAATTTTAATTAGAAAATACTAAACAAATGCTGCGATTTTTTTTTCGTTCATTTTAATCGGTGGACTTTTTTTTAAAAGCTCGTATCTCGGGTACCATTGAACGTATTAAAATCAAATTTACTGTAAAAACAAAGCAACACTTGTGACTTTATTTGTGTGTAATTTGAATAAAATCAGCCAGCTGTAAATGCATGTTTTGTAATAAATTGTTTACAAGGTACTGCGATTTGTCCGCCTATCATGAAAATTAAAACATGCAAGGAGCTTTTTTCATTTTACTCAAAAACTGTGGGTTTAATGAAAAAAATATAAGAGACAAAAAAGAGACAAAAAAGTTTATTTATTAAATTTCCTATTAAATAAGGGCAATAACTCAATACGATAATGATTAAAATTAAAAGTTACAGCCGTTAAAAAAATTGTAACCTTAAATGTCTGTCTATCATGAAAATTAAAACATGTAAATAGTTTTTTGAATTTACTAAAAAACTATGAGATTAATCAAAAAAATACAAGAGACAAAAAAGTTTCTTTATTAAATTTCCTATTAAATAAGTCCAATAGCTTGATATGTTAACAATTAAAATTAAAAGTTATAGACGTTAAAAGAATCTTAACCTTAAATGTCCGTTTATTATGAAAATTAAAACATGTAAGGAGCTTTTTTTTAAATTTACTCAAAAACTATGAGTTTAATCAAAAAAATATAAAGACAAAAAAGTTTCTTTATTAAATTTCCTATTAAATAAGTCCAATAACTTGATACGTTAATAATTAAAATTAAAAGTTATAGACGTTAAAAGAATCTTAACCTTAAATGTCCGTTTATAATGAAAATTAAAACATGTAAGGAGCTTTTTTGAATTTTCTAAAAAACTGTGAGTTTAATCAAAAAAATACAAGAGACAAAAAAGTTTCATTATTCAATTTCTTATTAAACAAGTCCAATAACTCGACAAGTTAATAATTGAAATTAAAAGTTATAAGAGTTAAAAAATAGTAACCTTAAATATACGAAATTATGTTCAAAAAAAGTAGTAAAAGGCGAACAAGGGCAACATTTTAGATAAATGACTTGAAATGTGTCATTCAATCACTGAAACGAACTGTTTTTAAATCGTGTAAAGTTGAAATAATCAATACACCATATATATCATTAGATGTACATGGGAAAAGTTCTTAGTCAAAGGTCAAAAGATCGCAATCATTTGATTTATATTGAAGATATTGTGAACGGATGAATATGCAAAACTTTTCTATACCGATTGGAAATCGAAAAAAATTTTAGAAAAGAAAGTTTCTGTGAAATTGTCATTGAATGCTATTTATAACAATATAAACCGAAATAATTTTTTATTAATATACAACAAAATAGGTCAAAATATACATAAATGCATTTAATATTTTTAAATACAATAAAACAATTCATAAATAACTAGTTTTTATAGCGTTTAAAAGAATATTATAATTAAATTGAAATTGTTCATTGTTTTCAATTAAAATTTTTATTTATAATTGAAAAATTCTTTAGAAAATACAAAAATAAAGACATATATGAACTAGATTCGTTGAAAGCACTTGAAATTAATTACTTACAAGTCCGGTTAAAGATTATAAGGTTCAATTAAATTGTGCAAACTTCACAATAATTTTATCGTAGAACATCTTTCACGAACTAAAACATTTCACAAAAATAAAGCAAACATCGATATTACAACTGTTGTCCATAAAGTTCAAGAAAACAATAAGAATGTGATCACGACCTTCGCGTTTTCCCAAAACATCATCAAAAGATGTTATCACCACCCATTGGAAGAAGAAAGACGTGAAAGCTAATGGTATTTTATAACGGAACGGACCTTCAAACACATAAATTTATAACCATGTATAAATATTATAAGCGAAAATGCAAGAAGAATGCAGTCAACGGTATACATGTACAAGAATATACTTTCTTATTTTCTGATGATGATGGAATTGTTGCTCTTGCTTGTTTTATTTGAATGGAAATTCATTAAACTAAGTAACAGAATTTTGCCGGTTAAATTATGAAATAATATATGTGTAATTTGTAAAATCAACATCAGCTTGTAATAATTATATCTTGTTTAACATCAATTTTAAAGCTGTACGAGTATGTATATAAATTTGGAAAAGTTGGCCGAAAATTTTATATTATATTCATTTAATGAATATAAATTCAAGCCATATTGTTACCACCTGTACGTAAATATTTTCCGAATATTCATTATAAATAAATGAATAGACCCGTTAAATAAGGAAAATTGAAAAACTAATTTAAACTTTTTTGAAATTTGTATCAAATAAATTCAAACAAAATGTTAATAGAAGTTTTTTCTTATAATTGCAACTTTTCCATATATTTTTGTATAATTTATTGTATTTTTTTGTATTTAGTTGTGTTGCAAAAGGAAATGAATATATAAATTTCAAAATGAATAAAACAACACCAATATTATATAATAAAATGTAATTTTAATTCATTATTAGATGATATATTATAAAAGTGGAAAATTGAAGCATGGCCTAATAAAATAAATTTAAATAATTTGTATAATTTATAGGTTTAATTTTGAAAAACAGACCACACCACATTTGCATATTAAATAAATATTGAATTATTCATAATATAAAACACACAAAACATTGAATTGTATTTTTAAGTGTCTTCAATTCAAGACAAAAAGCTTTTGAAGCACTCTCGAATAAAAAAGGGCCCATATAAATCAACAGATGCGTAATTTACTAAACGACAGTCCGTTTTTGTTCAAAAAAAAAAAAAACAACAAGAGAAAATCCTCGTGACTTTGTCTATTATTTCCATTATAAATTAACGAATTGATTTCCGAATAATTGAATCCAGCATTGTGTATGGGTGTTTTTGGAAGAATTAGCCAAACAAAATGTGAGCCAATTAGAAAGGATCTACGATTTACAAAGAATCAATGAATCCTGCTTAAAAGGATCACACGTTTTACTGCTTAAATGCACATAATTACAAAAAAAAAAAACGTCACAAACTCACAAATCGAACGTTATACGCCAATAAAATGGTTCATTATTGAAAAAATCTGCCAAAACATCAAATAAAGTAATTTATATTAAATAGTTATTTGTTATACAAGTGCGGAAAAAAAGTATTTGCAAAATCGAGTATACTTTGAAATACGAGACGAAGTCGAGTATATTTTGGAAAACGAGACGAAGTCGAGTTTTTGAAAGGCGAGATTTTGCAAATATCTTTCCGCCCGAGTATAATACAAAATTTTTTGTAACAGACATTCGAATTTATTTAATTTTTTTTAATTACAAAATTAATGGTTGCTCGAATTTAGGGATATTTTTTTGGTTGGTAACGAAACAACGATCGCTGTCAATCATTACAATTATACTGTCAATGTCAGTAATTGCCACAATTGCACTATAAACTTTAATTTTAAATAATTAAAGACATATTTCTTTGTTGATTTATTAGTGTATCGTGTATTATTATAAAATAAGTTGAATTAAAATATTGTTTATGACATTAATAAGATGGACGCCACAACAAAATTGACACATGATTGACACACTTTAGAATTCCAGCAACCAGCAATTCGTTTAACAAGTACCAACATTGTTTTTTCTTATAACTGCGATCGTACAGTAATAACCCCGATTACTGTACGATTTTTGAGTAAAAATTACTAAAAATCGTTTGGTAATGAGACCAAATGAGAACAGCGTTACAAAAAAATATTTTCCAAATTTATAATTATATGAGTATGAGGCGCCGTTAGTGCCAAAATAGCTATATATATACATATAGCAATTGTTGTGAAAATCTTTGTCAAGATCGCAATACTTTGTTTACATTAGATTTTTTTAATTTTTTCCCCAAACTTTATACTCCTATGAAATAAAATGTTTAGACAAAATGAAAAAAAAATCTTTCTGAAATTTATTATAATTCAAGTAAATATATACATTAAAATTTAAATTATGAATAGGTAATTAAAACCAAAACAATAGCTGACAAGTTGAAACAAACTATCAAAAATAGTGAAAAGCCAACCAGGGACAAATTTATTTCTACTTATACTTTTGT
>SSSI01008856.1:0-15547 GCA_004796505.1 Oryzaephilus surinamensis | reverse complement strand
TTATTTACCGGAAATGATGCGTCGCGAAGGTTACGATTCAATGCAATACACAATAACGCGTAGACGAAGGGCTTCGACTGGTCGAAATGTTGGCAATGGGGAAGTTTATCATCGCGGGCGAAAATTGATGCGTATCGATGTTGGCAGCGAGGACAGCCAATCAGATTATGAAGAAACAAACGGCTATTGTGATACGCAACGTGGTGTTAAGAAAAAATTCAATCCATGGCAAACGGACATACATTACGGTTTAACATTGAATCCAGCTGACAGAGAATCGGAAAATTTGGAAGTTGGACATACAGAGGAAGTGGAAAGTACAAATGATATAGGAACAAATATGATATCAACACCATTTCCATCTAATTTAGTTATGGTAAAAACGTCATCTGGAAAAAATGTTTTGCTTAAAGTTGTTCCACAGTCCAGTCGAATTATGCAGGAGGTAAGGTGCATTCAGATGGGGAAGAAAAATCGTCCATCTTGAATTATGACGTTTTTCAAAATAATCCAATAATTGTGTACATTTGCCACCTTCTAACCTTACTTTCGACCAATCAAATTTAAAAAATTAAATCATGTGGAAGCTGACCAATCACACTTTTTTCTTCCCTAAATGAATAGACCATAGAAAGGTTTCGTTTGAATGGGATTTTGTTTTAATTTCTTCTTTTTTAGCCTACAAGAACGTACGTAGTAAATAATCCAACAAAAAAAGTGCTCACCCAATCGAGCACCACACAAATGTTAGTACCTGACAATGACGACGACGATGATGACGATGAAATTGTAGAAGAAATTGGCATTGATGAATCAGAACGTCTTCAATATGAAGAGATTGTTGTTGAGGATGGAAATGTAGAAATTGAAACATCCATTGTGGACCCTGATGTAATTGAAGACGATTTAACTGGATGCAATAATGACGACTATATAACTGAGGATGGGGTTGTTGAAGATGGAGTCGTGGTGGATGATGGAACATTTTTAAATGAAGATATATTTGTTAATGGAATTGTTAGTAAACCGTATCACGAAGAGGAAGTGTTTGTGGATGAAGTTACATTAGAAGATAATGTTAATGAAGTTACAATTGAAGAAAATGTAAATGAAATTGCTATAAAAGAGGAGGTACTAGATGTATTGCAAGATTAGAATTTATAAAATATTTAAATAATAATTATTATGTTTAAAAATAAAAAAAAACTTTAATTTATTTTTACCGAAATGTTAATATTGAATTTCGTTCTTCATCTTCTTTTCTTCTTCATATTTTTGTACAATGTACAAAACCATATTCATTTTATATAAATATATATATAGGCCACATTGATGTAATTGTGTTATTAAAAATTCATTTTACTAGTTAAATAAAATATTTTTTATAAAATTCAACAATACAAGCATTTTTTTGGTTTAATTAAAAATATTCTTTATTTAATAAATATTGTAAAGCAAAACATAACTTAAAATATACAAAACTATTATATAATATATTGTGAATTGTTTTACAATATTTCTTTAGGTATTTTATTTTTTTAACAAGAAATATACTTAATGGTAAAATATTTTTTAAATTTTCTTTTTTGTTTATTAATCACAGACATTATTCAAAATTAATTGCCAGATTCTAGCAAGAATTTTACACATTAACAATCTTATTCTTATTTTTTACTAACATTTTATATCATAATAACGGAATACTAGTTTTTCTAGTTAATTTTTGAAAAAATTATGTTCTAAACATGTGTGAGAGATACGTACGTCTAAAATAGTATTTGTTTGCTAGTTTTTGGGTTGGTTTTTCCAATTAAGTACGTGTTATTTCTTTAAAATCTAACACGATGAATAAACAAGACTCTATGTTGATTCATAATTTTCTAAACACATTAAGACGTATCTATTTAACATATTTTTGTACTGCTTTTAAAAATAGTTTTAATAATAAAATAGACAATCGTCTAAGCTCGTGAATAGATTTTTTTTCAATGTTAGATTTGCAATAGTTGCTAATAATTATCGTAAATTTTATGGTAAAATTAAAAAACTTAATAAAAACATTGTAGCAGCTGAGAGTAAAGCAGCTATTGGAACTGTTACTATCCATGCAGATATTATATTCCTAAAAAAAGACAATTATTGATAAATAATTGGAGGTTTTACAAATTTGTAATACCTGAATAAACTCCAATCAACTCCTTTCTTTGTCGAACTAAAATATCCAACAAAAACTACCGAACCAACTTTACAATGTGTTGTAGATATTGGAATACCAATTTTACTCGCTAATAGAACAGTAAATGCAGCCCCAATTTCAATTGTAAAACCACTGAAAATCAATTAATTTTTTAAGTAGGTATATATTTGTTTTGAATGAATATAGTGTTTTTCTTATAATGAAAATCCAACGTTTATTTATAAATAAAAAACTGGTTTTTTCCTAATTTTCATTTGTAAATAAAAACCAGCCTAGTTTCTGATACAGTTTTTATTTATAAATGGAATGGAATTTTTAAAAATACTACTGTATAGAATTATTTACGTTGATGGATTTATCGTGGTTAAATCTTCACCAATTGTTTGTATAACACGTCTACCCCATAACCATAGTCCAACAGATATACCAAAACCACCATAAAGTAATATAAATAAAGGTGTTTCGGATTTTTGTTGAACACTACCCTCCGAATAAATCAACCATAATGTTATTAATGGCCCAATTGCATTACTAACATCATTTCCACCATGTGCGAAACTGCCAAACATTGCCGTTAATATTTGCAAAAAACTAAATAATTTCGATACACTTTTATTCTCCATTTCATCTTGTTTATCTAATTTGATTTCGATACCATTTCCTTGTTGATTTTGTTTAGCAAAACTTTTATTACGAATCAATGGTACACCACTGGAACAAGGCGATAATGTTGGATTCACTTCAATTGTACAATCATCTAATTTCAATTCATTAGGTCTATTATTAATATGTTGATTACATTCAGTCTCTTTTAATGCTTGTGTATAGCCATTTTTATTATTTATTTCTATTGGAAAAATATATTTTGTGGAATTATCCGGCGTTGTTGATGGTTTCATTTCAGTTAATTCGGATATAACAGTTAATTGACGATTTTTTGTTGTTTTTGGGCTTTGTTCTGGTGACGTATCAGTTGATTCACCAATATTAAAATTAACAACACTATTATTCGCTTTTATATTATCAACATCTCCATTAACAAGTTCTTTTCTTTGCCATGGCACAACAACAAACCGAATAATCAACATACAAACTAAAGAAATCGTTATACTTATTAAACCGGCCATCCATAATGGTATATTATCCATATGTAATAATTTTGGACCATCATGTACAACACTAAATACGTTAACTAATATTGTAAAACTATAAAAGAATGGTAACGACATTAAGCCAGCTTCTAATGGATTCGATTTACGTAAAATGCATATTTTTATAATCATTAATATTGCAGTAGATGTTAGACCACTTAATATTGGTGAAATAAACCATGAACCAATTATTTTCGCCAATGTACCCCAATTAACACCATGTGTACCGCGTGCCACTAAACTGAAACCAACTGTAGCTCCAACTATACTGTGTGTTCCAGATATTGGCAATTTAAAAAATGTTGCAACTATTAACCAGATTGCACTAGAACCTAATGCACTTATTGACCCCAACATTAATTCCATTTCGGCATCTTTATATACACCAACATCTAATATGCCTTTACGCATTGTATCCGATACTTTATATCCTATTAAAATTGATCCAGCAACTTCGAAAAACGTTGCCAAACAGCATGCTTGAAAAACTGTAAGCACTTTAGAGCCAACACTAGTACCGAATGAATTTGCCACATCATTAGCACCAATACCAAAGGCCAATATAAATGCAATTATAAATCCTATTACTACAAGCCATGTTAACGATGATGAATACTGTTCCAACATTTCTTCGTCTTTGATGATTTACGATCGTATATTCGTATTTCGTATGATTTTCAAACGATATTTTTAAGTCAATCCATTTCTTTTTATTGAATGTCTATAAGAAATGCAATTATATTTTAATTGATTATAAAGCAGAAATAATTGTTGCATTAAATACAAATATTGGAAATTTTTCCCGCCAACTATATGTATACCTACATTATAACAGTAGGAATATTTTATATTGATTGATGGTAAATTACTATTGCATCACATTCATTTTTATATTTTAAACATTTACTTATAATGAATTAGTAATTTACCCAAATATTTAATCCCCATGTTTATTAAAATTGTTTCAACTGGTGTGAAAGTAATATGATATAGCTTTAAACATATTTTATGAGAGGAAAATCTTTGTATTGATTTTTTACTAACTGATATGTGCACGTGTGTTTCGTAAGGATAAATTTTGAAATTACAATAGTAAAAAAACATCAACGAAATCTATAATCATACAGAGGGTGCAGATTTAAATGCAATCATTTATTTTTGTTAAAATTTAATTTAAACAATACTTACTTTTGTAATAAATTTGTAAAATCAGCAACAACGACAGCGGCAATCATACTTCACTGTTCACCATTATTTCAAATAGCAGGATATCGAATTTAAAAAGGGTTGAAACTGGGGTGAAGGGTACAAATTAAACGCCTGGCGCATAGGCTACCAACAAATTATATTTGGGCTGTTATGCAATTAACATTACACATGTTAAAGTGTGGTTAAAACATTGGGCTAAAAAAATGACAGTTTCAGTTGTCATATTTTAGAAAATACACAAAGTTATTTGTTGAATATTACAAACGTACAGAATTAAATAAAAATGAATGCGATTGATATTTTGGAAAAGCGCATTGAAGCCTTGGAATTGGTAGTACTACCAAGAGAAAATAATTCGGAAATAGTAAAAAATCGGGCAATCACTGACTTATTATTACAAACACAAACAATGATTTCGTCAGCTCTCAGTTGTCGTGAAGCGATTACATCAATTTTGTCACATATGACCACAATAAATGAATATTTGGATCCAACAAATGGTGAAAATGAATTGGAAGTTGAAGCAAAACGTCTCTATTTATTGGAACTGTATCCCGAATTGAAAGAAACTGTGCAATTGATTGCCACATTTGAAAGCTTGATTCCGTACACAGATTCAACTAACATTTTACGTATTAACGATTTATCGGACAAATTGGAACAATTGGCTATTGCCAATTTAAGTACATACGAAGAAAGTAAAAAAGTAACAAGGAAGGTTTTGGAATCGTTGCAATTGTATAGCGATGTAACTGGTTCCATTAAATTACTTTTTGCACAACTGGATAAAGCCATTACCGATTTAGAAGCTGCTTTACAGCCACGATTCACTTGTGAAGAATAAATTGTGTTTTTTTTTTCTTTTGTACTCAGCTGTTACTTTTATGGAATATCATTAGGTTATTATTAAATAAAAGAATAATTTAGGTATAAGCTTTTTTATTTCAACATTTTTCTCGATGATAATAATAATGTATAAAAACATAAAGTACAGTTACATACGATTAAATTTTAAGTTTATAATAAATTAAATATGTAAAGATTAAAATATTGTTTTTGTTGTTTGTACTTTATAATAATAGAGATTGTTTTATATTCGAATCAGAATGCGTAATCAAAAAAATATTAAATGACTAGAAACTTTTGTCAGGCAAAACTTTTCCTAATAATTAAGGACTTTCATCTTGCAATTCTTCCTGCTCCAATTCAAGATTTAAACCATGCAATTCTTTTTGTAAATCAATCAACTGTTTACGCATTTTAATTGCTCTCGTACGTAAATCTTTATCATTTTGTATAATATTTTGAATTTTTTGCATAGCACGTTTATTATAATTTTGATCAATAATCCATCGTAAATATAATTCATTCCATAATACTAAACTAACTGGTGCCACACTTGGCCAGATTGGACATTTATTTGGTTCGTACATTGGATTTAATAAAGACGTTAACACATCTGGGCGATTCAAATACGACCACAAACTTGTCGTTCTCTTTTTCACATTCATTTTCTCACGATCAGCCTCACAATTGCCTAGGAATGTACCGAATTGACTAAAATAGGAATGTTCAAACAGCAATATTAACATATTTGCTGTAAATTCAAAACTACAAGGAAATTGATAATGTAACTGTTGAATACAGTCAAGGAATAACAGAAACGTCGGTTGATGTCCTTTTGCCCGAATACTGGAATAACAAAATTTCGTATGCCTCATGTGAAATGGATGGCCAGCTTTAAGCCATTCACGTTCAATTAATGCTTGTAAACCGCGTACAGTACGACAATCAGGACTTAAAATCACTTGTGCCAATGATGTTACTAATAATGTCGAATCTAATCCACTCGATCCATGAACTAAAACACTGGCCGCATCTTTATCCAAACATTGAGCAACTAAACAAGAAGCATTTAACGTATTTTGAATGTGTGTCAACCAATTACTGCTCTCTAAACGCGACAACCATTTGTCTGATGAACAATGTACATCGTTACAAGCTAAAAAAACGTAACTTTTTCATACAAAATAAATTTAATGGAATCATATAGGGTACCATTAATAAATTTCGATAAATGTTCTAAAACTGTGCCATCACATTTCGATATTTTATCTAACGGTTTAAATACTTTCTTCCATTGATTGTAATGTCCATCCGGTTCAGATCCACCCCCCTTATTTTTACAGTGGCTCGCATAACTGGCACTTCTCATGTCAATTATATATCCCTTTTTATATGGTCCCAAAACACTGTTCAAAATCTTTTCATCGGCTCTCGATCTTTTATTATTATTGCAAAGTAAAGGCTGCGAACTACGCATTAATATTGCACCATTGTCATGTCGATAACTTAATAGTGGAAAACGTCCACCATCTCGAAATTGTGATGCCGATATTAATATATCATCATCGATTTGCTTTGGTACAACTAATGTAGGCGCATAACTAGGACATATTGTATAGTTTTTATTAATTGTTGTTAAACGCCATTCATCGCTCGATAATAGTTTTGCGAATTCGATTTCTGGTTCAAATAATGTGAAACCATCTTCTAGTATATTGTACATCGGCCTGTAGAAGAATGGATACAACGATTCAATTTTATCTAAATTCGATAAACGTTCAATTGATAGATAAATATTATGGAATTCATCTGCACTAGCCACATCCAACTGTAATATACGGAAATCTTTACATTTCAATATTATTGAACCACCATTGAGGTTTGTATTATTGCCAGATTGTTTCTTTTCAACATTATCAATACACTGGTGTAATAACTAGAATCAATTCATCTATGTTATTATCTTATCTTATTATCTATACATATATGTTTCTTGTTAATAAACACATACCCAAAGTTCTTGTACGTCTTCTTTACGTGATGACAGAATTAGATGATGTCCAGTTATACATAATGTTCCATCAACTGGTTCGTGGAATGGACTATGTAGTATTACACCATCTAATTTTGGTGTTGTTATTAAGTCGGCAAATTCCATTTATTTAAATATTAATTGATAGGGTTCTTTTTAGCCCCCTACAGCTAAACGTGTACACAGCCGAGGGAATAACATTTATATATTTGGTAACATTTATTTTGTATTATTCCGCGAAATTTAAATTTTTATAAATTGCATGGAAATGGATTAATTTCAAATTGAAAATAATTATTAGGATAATGTGATTATTAAGATTTAGGAAATAATAATATTATATTTATTATAGATACTGCAAAAATATGTATTTAAAACGAAAAAAAAACAACGAATATGTTTCAAAAAGGCGTCAAAATATTTAAATGTTACAATTTAGCTCCATTCATTATAATTATACATGTTTTCGTGTATTTTACATTTAAAAAATTAATTAATTCTAATTATTTATAAATTTAAAGTATAGATAGATTCACATTAAAGCTAATTTAATATTCAGGTACACCAAGAAAGGCTTCATTCATGATGCTGTTTCATAGTTAAATATGACAGAAAATTGTTTAGCTCCTAAACTACGGGCTAACCATTCACTTTTTAATACAGCCATTTTAATACTATCCACATTAAATTTAGCAAATAAATTCGTATGAACAGCTCTACCCATTCCCTCTAATATAATTAAATCGGCTTCATTCATAAGACAAAATAATTCTAGAAAAACAACTACTTAATGTATTGTCTAAATAATTTCGTAGGAAAGCTACCTTCGGAAAGATTTGATAAATCTAAACATGGTCCTTTTTGGCCATTTTCAACAGTCATTAAACGACCATCATTGATAGCATTCTTTAATATTTCACAATATTGTGCTGCTTCACAACAATATAAATTCAATTCTTTATATGTAACATCATTTAATGCTGGTAAAGAATTGGCAGTTATTATAATACGTGTATTATTTAATAAAAGTTCTCTAACCATTGGTAAAATTCCCAAAATAAAATCAACGCCAGCATTATCAACAAATATTACAGCTAATTTATAGGGTTGTTTTTCTAAACGTTTTATCCATATATCTAAATCATTGTGAAACCATGGTCTTTTTTCAATTGTATCCATTGCATGACTAAGACCAAAATTATCACTATTTTCGAGTATATCAGCGACAGCTCCAGAGCCCCAGTCGAATATATTACCAGCCAAAACGCCTTTGATGACTTCCAACCATTTTTCTTTAAAATTTTCAATCGAATTAATTTTATTTATGCGACTTTTTAATTCAATTAGTGCACGATTTGTTTCTTTTTGTTTTTGTAAATGCCACGCATCTTCAAAATTATTGGCACGTAATGTATCTTCATTAAATTCTAACAAAGTGCGGACACTTAACGGCTTTAATAATCTGAAAATTTATTATTACTGTAATAGTATTGAAATCACTTTAAATACTTAAAGTATATTATTCGTACGATGGATCTACTCTTAGTTCTTCAACAAGTTGATGAAATTTTTTGTAACACTCATTTGCTTTTTCTGTTGCTAAAGGATTGTCAGGATTTAATCTGTCTGCCTGTTGAACAAATTTTTTTACCAGTTGTTCAAGACGTTGCAACCAATAATTACGTTCCACATCGTTTGTAAATAAATCAACTGTGTCCGGATTATACAAATCGGCATTTTTTAACAATGGACAAACAAAACGTTTTTTATTTTCCATTATTTATAAAATTTATTATTATATTATAATTGATTATAGTCTACTACAGTTGTTATTAAAAATTTACGCTTTAATATACCACCATATTATTTACATACATGATATTCCATTATTACAATAACGTTAGTATTATTATAATCGTAAAACAAATAAAATTAAATATATGAAATAATAGAAAATCTGTCTGATAATATTAAATTACTTTTTGTAATGTAATTAATTTTTTTAGTATTTTAGTGCAATAACCAAAAAATCTGTCATTTTAAGTAAATGCATTTATCACACTAATCACTCTGTTCCTGTCATGTGCAACAAACAAGAACAAGAACGTATGTACATATAAAACGTACGTTCGAGATTATACATAGGGACATGAGCAAAATCCCTAAAATTGAATTCTATTACAATGTAGAAGTGTAGATTTAGGACTACTTATTAAATATATATATATGTATATATATAATACATATTTACATATTTAGACAAGTACATATTTATTTAAAGATTACTATTGACTTTTTGCGTCATAATGAACTTTATACACTCTTACAAAAACTTCCTAAAACAGTTGAGTTAAGTGATTCGGCTTTTGAAAAATAGAAATAAGTTCTTTCTTTGCTAATAAATACACCTCTTTATTATTAATTTAATAATTTGAAGAATTATTTATCAAATAAATTTAATGTATGTGTGCGAATATAATTCAAAATATACTTTTGAATTATGTTTATGAAAAATTAAAGTAAATCTGTTAGTTTAAATAAATTTATTTAAACTAAAATTAACTAACTAATAATAACTCATTTTAACTTGTAAGAGAAGTTATAAGAAATTACAGAATATTAATTGTTTAATGGCTAAATTCAATAAAAACAGGTAATTTCAGGTTTTATCGTTTTATTTGACAGTCTGGCTCTTACAAGACAACAAAATTCAAATAAAACAACTAATCAAAGAGACCAAAGCCCATGTCCTCATCTTCGGATTCGGATTCTTCTTTCTTTTCTTCTTTAGCGGCGGCAGCTGGTGCTTTAGCATCAGTGGCGGCAGCAGCGGCTGGAGCAGCAGCAACAGCAAATTTACTAGGATCTTTCAGGTATTCCTTAATTGTTTCCGCCTGTTTGAATTCCACATCAGTAACAGCAGCAACAGCCAATAAATTCTTGAAACCATTTGCAATACTGTGTGGAGCAGATGCCAATGTTGGATAGCCGATTGTTAAACAAACAGATGCCAAATTGGCCACACCATCCAAAAATTTCGCTCGTAAATCTTCTGGTTTAATATCCAAAATAGCTGGTGCAAAAATTGTGCCCGAATCGTATACTTGTTCCACAATTAAACCGTATGAAAATGGTGAAATATTCAACATATTCAATAATGTAGCTTCGGAAGCACCAACTTTATCTCCCGGCTTCAAAATATGTACATCATTGATAATTTCAATTGTACCTTTTGAAATTTTTGTTGGAATACTCAAGGCTTGAAAGAAGGATGTTTTTTCTGGACCAAGACCAGTATTTTGGGCTGGAATAACAACTGGTAGTGGAGCAATGGCACCAGCACGTGCTGGAGCTTTGACTTTGTTCTCCAATAATTTGTCACGAACTTCCACTAAATCGCCCTTGGTGAATACGAATCCAACATTGCCTTTAATGTGCGGCAAAAGTTTCTCCAAAGCGGGATTACGTTCTAAATGGCCTTTGATCGCTTTTCGCATCATCGTGTTTTTACCCATCAATACGACGGCTGAACCACGTAATGATATACGAATTTGTTGCATTTGTTTAGAGCCGACATTGTCAGCGCCGACAACAAAACACTTTGGATAGTCTTCTAATAATTGCTGAAATAATAAAGAAACGATTAATTTAAATATAATATAATATTAACGATTGCAGCATTATTTGATATTTTAATTCAGCACAATTTATCTACAAATTTCTTTCACAGTACCAATGGGTTCATCTATTTCTAGATTTGGTACTTAACGTAAAAGAAATTCAGTGACGAAAAATATGGTCATCATTATTAAAATTATAAAATAGATTATTATTAATATGTTACTTACAATTAACTTGGTGAAGAAATTTGATTTCCAGGTTGCCTTGTCCTCCCTACCCATCTTTTTAGTGGCTAAGGACTCTTACGAATTTAAGAACTGAAAAATAAACATATATTTAATAATTAATAAAAATATTTAATAATTTCATGAAGAAATTAATTTAGCTCGATAGTTTTTGAATAAATTTAATAAAATATTGTAAGATGATGAAAATATTTAAAATAATATTCCATCACACACAAAACATACCTCGGCTAAATAAACAGACGTAATGGGAAAGCGCCGGAACTTGAATTCTGGATTTATATGTCTCGTTTAGTTAGTTTATAGAGGTCTCTATTTATTTCCGGTGATGCGTTTGAAAGTTGGCGCAAATAATATTTTTTAACAAGTTTTACAAGTATAGTACAAATATAAATAATGATATAATTAAAGATTTCGTATATACTCTTGAAAGTCTAGGTATTTTGAGCAAATGTTTGATATTTTTCATTTAAAAATATTTAAAACTGACTAAATTAATCGGTATTATTCAACGCATGCGTATAAGTGAAAACAAAAAATAACTAGAAAAAACAAAATGGTTGCATTATAAGCTGATTGCATTTATGATGCATTTTTATGCAAAAAGTAAGTGCACGTGCTTAATATGTTTAAGTTTTATAAATAAGAATCATCACATTATTTAATATAATATCATTTTGTGTATTACTCTTTTATAATATCGTTAAAACTACATCGTGTATTAATAGTAAAAATTCTGAGGGACGCTGTAGAACGATAAATGTAAATAAATAATGTTTTGATTGGAGATTATTTATTATAATTCCATAAGGATTTATTTAAATGAGAATATAAATATAACAACAATTTTATAAATGTATTATTGCAGAAACTGAGCTGTTTTAATTTAAATTTTCCATGTTGATATATTTTTCTTTTGTTTTAGGAAAATACAACAACAATAAGTTGAATAAATTTGTTCGAAATGTATTACCTATCACATTGGCGATGTGGAATAGGGTTAACAATACGCTAATTTAGCAATATTTAGCCTATTTACATTATGAGGGAAATGGTAGGAGGTTGTTGTGTTTGTTCTGATGATAGAGGCTGGTCTGAGAATCCCCTTGTTTATTGTGATGGGCAATCTTGTACAGTGGCCGTACACCAAGGTATCTAATAACACTAGACATAAACCTTGCAGGTAGAAAATTTCCACATTTTTTTTTCTTAGCTTGTTATGGTATTGTAACGGTTCCCACTGGTCCATGGTATTGTCGTAAATGTGAAAGTCAGGAACGTTCTGTAAAAGTGGTCAGTACTATTTTAATAATAAAAATGGCTATTCAATTTATGACTGTGTTCATTTTTATTATTTTTTATGGTTTATTGTGACCAATTTCAGAAATGCGAATTATGTCCAAGCAAATATGGTGCACTCAAACGTACCGACAATTCGGGCTGGGCTCATGTTGTTTGTGCGTTATATATACCAGAAGTGCGTTTTGGAAATGTTACCACTATGGAACCAATACAATTACAATTAATACCAGCGGAGCGTTTTAATAAAGTTGGATTTTTTTTATTTATACAGATATATTTATTATTTGTATTTTATAGGTGTGTTATATTTGCGAAGAAAAA
This sequence comes from Oryzaephilus surinamensis, assembly GCA_004796505.1. NCBI lineage: Eukaryota > Metazoa > Arthropoda > Insecta > Coleoptera > Silvanidae > Oryzaephilus > Oryzaephilus surinamensis. The sequence goes on along the minus strand of SSSI01008856.1, from coordinate 2,623 downwards.
GGAAAAGCAGCAAATGCAATAGTTGGTGCATGTATGCAGTGTAATAAATCAGGTTGTAGACAACAATTTCATGTAACTTGTGCCCAAGGATTAGGTTTATTGTGTGAAGAGGCTGGTAATTATTTGGATAATGTTAAATATTGTGGTTATTGTCAACATCATTACAGTAAACTAGTAAATATCAGAATAGATGATAAAATAAATAAGAACATTTATTATTTATTTTATTATGTTTAACAGAAAAAATGGGGTAATGTGAAAACCATTCCACCATATAAACCAGTTTCTACTGAAAATCAATTATCTGATTCAAATTCAGAGAAAGACGCTGAAGTTGGTTCTTCATCAACACCAACAACAACAACAACTGCAACTACTAATGTTAGTAATACACTTGTGAAATCATCAAGTACTTCACCAGCAACTACCAGTAAAAGGAAATCATCTGGTACTGTTGGTAAATCATCATCGTCATCTTCAAAATCATCTAGTGGTAAATCCTTAACAAATTCTTCAACAAATCAACAAAAACCCGTCCATAGTGGTAGCAATAAAAGTTCTGATAAAATAAAACAAAACTCATCTAATTCATTATCATCGTCGTCATCTAATATTAATAATAAAAGTGCCAAAATCGACGATAATAGTGCCAATAGTAGTACTAGTGCCACTAGTAACGAATCATCCATGTTGAAGGACATAAAAGTGGAAGAAAACGATAATAATAATTTAAAAAGTGAATCGAAGGATAATAAAAGTTCGAAAAAACGTAAAACAAATTCAAGGACGCCAACACCAGTTAGTGCAAATGATAATTTAAGTGTAGTTATAAGTAGTAGTAGTGCTAGTGTGAGTAGTAACGATAAAAAGACTGTTGTTCAAGAAGATAAGCCAAAAAAAGTATTCCATAGTAGTAAATAAATGATGAATAATTAAATGATAATGTATGTTTTTTTTTTGTAGCCAAAAATTGAAACAACACAAAGTATTATTACGAATCAGCCAGTGGTTGCCTTAACTTCAATATCAACGATTAAAGTATCATCACCTAAATTGATAACAAATAGCGAAACAACTGCAACAACAACAACAACACCATCAATAATACCATTAACAACAGCAGCAACAGTTGATTCACAACAAACTACTTTGTCATCAACAACTGTTTTAAGTACCAGTCAATCACAACCAATAAATTCATTAGTTGTATCGGTACCATTGACCAGTACAAGTATAAGTCCACATAATACTCCAATTAATAATCAAACAAGTGTACTAGCAAATACAATTATGCAAGAAAGGAGTTGTGGCAGTGGAAGTGTTGAAAGAACAACACCATTGTCGCTAGGAGGTAAAAATATATGTTTAATGAATTGTTATTTTATTGGAATTTTTTTTTCTATAAAATTTTTCCGATTTGTATGTTTAGCTGCTGCAAATAGTGGAATATTATCATCTGAAATGAGTGGTGGTGGTCTTAAAATAACTTACGAAAAACAGGATTCTGTTATAAATACAACTGAAGTTGATATGGAATTAGAAATAACACGTAATGACGACAATGTGATGCCATCGAAACGGGCCAGATCACAATCAAATGAAAAGAATGATAAACCAGGCCGTGGTAAAAAACGTACCAGTGCGGCAAATGGTTTAACACTAACGAATCAATTAAGTAATACGGCAACTAATAATAATATTATTAATAATAAACGTTCTATACGTGCACAACATACACCGCCGCCACCACCACTTACGCCACAACAATCAACGTCGTCATCACAACAACCTATACCTGGTGCATTTGCCGCCATAACACAATCGCAATTAAAAGATTCGCCACCGAGTAGTCCAAGTTCGGAGAGTCAAAGTGCGCCACCGCAAAGTCGTGGACGTACAAAAGGTAGGAAAAGTGCACCAGCGAATATGGGACAGTCGTCATCATCATCATCAAAGGATTCAAAAGATATTAAATTGTTTCAAAACGGTATAACGGCGCCACACATGTTGGGCAATCAATTGAATCCAAATTCAAATATGGCACAAAAAATGTCCGATCATTTAAATTCCGAATTGGAAGCGCATAGTATATTTAATCCAAGTGATAATACAAATTCGAATTTAATTGGACCACAATTACATCATCGTGTTGTACAATCGGCACGTGCAAGTAGTGTTGGTGGTTCGAGTACTGCATCTGGTGGTAGTGGAATATCTTCAATGATTAGTGGTACTGCCGGTGGCAATATTCCACAAACATTGGATCAATTATTGGAAAGACAATGGGAACAAGGATCTCAGTTTCTAATGGAACAAGCCCAACATTTCGACAGTAAATAATAAACGATATTTTTATAAAGTCTGTCTCAATTCTAGGTGCACACCAGATTTTGTGTGGTACTCACTGCGTGGTTGGCAACAAAATACCGTGTTACCGATTGTCAATCAAATTTTGAAATTAGATGACAGTTTATATTTTCAGTTAAATTTAAATATACAAAATTTAATACAAATTCAGTAAAAATTGGTTATAACAACATTGTACTAATAATAAAATATCCATTAAATGTATATTTAAGAAAATATATCTTCGAAACACATCTACGAAAAAATTGACAACTAT
>SSSI01008854.1:0-15899 GCA_004796505.1 Oryzaephilus surinamensis | reverse complement strand
TTTATACGGTCATCTCTTTAATAATAATAATAGTTACATAAGGGCCCATACAAGGTTAAAATGAAAAGGCGTCAACACCAGACATTTTGTAAAACAATTCCCCCATTTCGAATGAACAAATATTGAATTAAATCCATGTTTGTGAGAATGGAGCTTGGAAGCATTTTTTTTTTATTGTTTCAATCGATAGAGCATGTTAAAATAAGGCCCTCTGTGAAAAAAGTTCGTCTCAAAAGTTTCTCAAAAAATTTAAAAAAATTATTAAAGTTTGAATTTTTTGCTCGTGACGTACAGAATATGTGTGACGTCAAAATCTTGGTATTGGTGGTACCAACGTTTGACATTGAATACAATTCGATGTTTACGTTTTTAAGGTCGCTCATTGGCTCGAACATTTTGTACGTCATCAAAACTTCTTTAGTGAATAACAAGAGAACGAAGGGACGTAGAGAGGAACTGATTTCGCTAAAAATCGTAAAAAAAAATCTAGTTTCACGTGTTGTGATTAAAAGTGCAAAATTCCAATATGCTTCCAAGCTCCATTGTAACATAAGTCGTCTTTGTTTGCAGTTTCGGATAACCATTTTGTCCCTTTAATTGTTATTTTGTTGGCACGTTTACTAAATTAAATTAATACCATATTAATCTTGAGTGCTAATTTTCATTTTAATGAATTACAGATCCCTTTTTTCATCCAACTATCCTAAGGAATTATTTATAATTTAATTAAAAAATGTATAATAAACGGTATACGTTGTATGCTTATATGTTTTTGTTAGAGAAATAACGTTATTTCTTTTTATACAAAAAAAAGGCTTTATACTGTGTGCGTATGTTTGAGTGTTAATAGCTTTTCTGTATTCATATACACGGTAATTCTATATATAAGGTAATTAAGTTAAAAAGGATAAAAAGCTTCATCAAAACTGATTTACATATACACGAAAATATAAGGCACACATGTTGTAATTTATTTTTTTATTCTGTTAATTTCTTTTGTTTGGAAAATATTATTGTTTTTCCTTGTTCGTTGTAAATGTATATGGAATTTTAAATTATAAGGGCACGGTTTAAATATTAATAACGGTCGGTGTGACCTCTACAAAATTTTCCAATAATAATCCAATATAGATCGAGCCTACGTTTTAAGCACTTTTGTGCACATATTATTTTCGTCGACTAATTGGCTCTCGAAAACTTCCAGCATATATATATATGATACGATATGAAACTTGATCCTAGATTATTGGCCAGAAATTTCCACACCACATCATACCAAATCAATAAATATTATAACACATATATACAGTTGGAAAATTGAAAGGTAATAAGGATGAAGAAAGTTTAATATTAACTGTATACAGTATTTTGGTGGGTGACCCGTTTAACCACTTTATTAACAAATAACAGTTAGATGGAAAACGGACGTGAAAACTTAACTAATTTGAAAGTTAGTTAGTTTTAATGGCATATATTAGGTATTTTCGAGGTGTTTTGATGTTGTGCCCGGCAAGTAGTTTGGGCATAAATGCTAAACATATATGAAACATGTTGTGGTGTACGTCAAGCACCCTTCTTCGTACAAAAACATTAAATCAAACACATGTATAATGCCAAATTAAATTGCTTCAACTAGTACATGTATCCAAAAACTACCCAAAACCTTTTACTACTCATCCCTCATACATATTTACCAAATTAAATAAGTTTGCCAGCAATTTATCGCTACTATTTTCGTATATATCTGTTGCTTTTAACTGGCCAACATTTATTATTCAAATTTAAATGATTTTACGGTGTAGATACAATTTTTTTTTAAATTACAACGTAATTTCCAAAGACAATGATGAATTAGTAAATAGTATGACAGTATTACTCTTTTTTTATTCATCTAACCGATTGGACAAACGAAATAATGTGAATTATTTATTGGTTGTACTGGTTTTAATGCAATTTAGTTTGCGTGCCATAATATTGTATTTACAGAAACATACAAACAAACACGACGACAAAACAAAAATGTGTATGCATGCTATATAAATTGCTTAATTCGGCAATTTATTATAATCTAAGGGCCGGTTTACACCGTACGGTTCGGAAAAAATGCGCCCCACTTTATTACACAATTTATCTAATAAAGTACAAGTAGAATTTAATAGAGTAAATTATTGTATGAGCTATTTGTGTGCCAGTTTAATGGTTGGTCGTATGTTTTAATAGCTCTAAAATGTTACCGTTTTCCCTACAAAATGTACTTATACACACAAGTTTCCCATCTCGGTATATATGGAGATTCTCACAGTCTTGAGATGGGTCTCTATTTTACTAGCGCTATTACATATTGGCTATAAATAATAACCCAAAATAGGTTGAAACGTGCCATTTATGGATTTTTATGAAAAAGACTTGATAAGATGTATTTAGTGGCGTTATTGAACGAAAGGGATTCACCCTTCATACATTGTATACAAAGCAAATGATAAGCTATGTATTGGGAAAACTGTCCACAAGCCCATTGAAAGCACATTTTTACATTTCATTGAACAATGTATAAAATGCATTAAATTCGATTTAATGCATTTATCGATATGCAATTTTAGAGTAGAATAAAATTGTTATTTTTAGAAAAATTTTGTTGAAAAGCCGGCTTTTGTCCATCAAACAAAAAAACATATAATGGTCATTTAAACTGTATAAATAAAATAACAAATGGTTTTTTATAAAGATAAGAGATGTGTAACAAATTTTTGTAATTTTTCCTAAAAATAAAGTTCGTTTTCACAAAAGCGCACATTGTTGAAAAAGTTTTCACAAAATGCCCGAAGCTAAATTATGAAAAATGAAAAAGCGAACCTTTAAGTAATTATAAACCGTACACGTTATACTCTTTGATGTTCTAAAATCATTTTTTATGCACTAATAAATTAAAATTTGTTTTGTTTCATATAAAAACACTTAAAATTTTAAAAGCAAATAGACAATTTCAACTTTTATGAATGTACATCCAAGTGTTTGGCATCTGTTTAAATTTCCACACAACTTATATGCAATAATAGTGCATTATATTGTGCAACATTGAAAACAAAATACATTTTCTACAACATAGAGAAAGAGACCTCATAAATTTTCTGCTCACAAAACGGATTTTATTCGCAAACACTCTACTACTTCAACTTGTCCTCTCATATATAATATTTGATGATGAAAATGAAGCAAACCAACTATACTGTATACGGTATATACTTGCCTCTTGAGCTATAAAACTTAAAAGTGATTTATTACTGTAGATGACAAGCCTATCCTATTTTTTACCAAATGTAATCCGTACATTCCATTTTTTCTCTATTTTCTATTCATAATTGTGACATTTACAATCAGACAGGCAAGAATACAGCGGACAGACTATACATACTATATATGACAAATAACCGATATTATCGAATGGGAATATGTATTATCCGAAATTACATCTAGATGCAAATCTTGTCTGAATTTACATATTTATAGATGTCATCAGTAAGTTATTATATATATCGATATATATTATAAGTAGATGGAAGAAAATACAAAATTTGACATTTGAAAAATCCAATAATTTCCTGTCTTCACACAGTTGTAACCAATTTGAAAATTAACAAGAGAAAAAGGTATTCAACAATGCAGCTTTACAAAAAAGCTCTATTTTTATTCGTGGAATTTACTAGTAAACAAAAAAAAAATAATTGACAGCCGTGTATTGTATTCCATTGAAATGAATCATACTGTGTGCTGCTAAAATATATCAATAATACACATACATTTATGTATTTTATGTATTGAACTATATAAATAAAATCCCCGTGAACATATAAACTATTATTTTACATAAAAGTATGCCAGTGTCTGCAATATACATAATAAAATATATATTTATTTAGAAAGTCTCTATTGAAAATATATACAATACTATAGCCGATAATATATTCTTTTATTATGTTAAATAGACGAATAAAAATCACATAAATTTGTTTTGTTTTACAATGTAACATTTCAATTTTAAAATTTCGTATGTATTAATGTTTATGAAAAGCCAAAAATACAATCGATGCTATATACTGATAAAACCGACTTTTGTTCACTGTTTAATTAAATTCCCAATTTTCCCAAAAGAAAAAAAATTCGTTTCAAGTCACAAATCCCGATATTGATGTGCAAAACTTTGCCCAAACACAGTGAAATGCTTCATTTAGAATTAAATTGTACGCACAATTCTCCAAGTTTGCCTATTCTAAAGTCACATATGGAAAAATGTTCTAATTGTGAAAATTAATTCGTCGAGCATTAAAATGACAACAATAGACATGTCGATACAAGCCTCCAGAGTTTACCGTACACGCCTCATAGGTTCAACTTATAATGTAATAAAGTGATGCCTCAGCTTCATGCAGAATGAATCCCAACCAAACTTGGTAATTGAGTTACTGAATATATGTAAGAGTTTACGAAACTCACTACTACTCTTGTGCCTGGTTTCAGGCTAACTTACAATTTCATCATCCTTTTACCTTAGCCTCCTCTATATCTATATATTGAGGCAAGATTGCCCATCTCTTGTATATTATTAGAAAATTACGTTCTATATGTCTACCGCAAATGTTTTTCTTTTTCTCTTGACTTGCACCGTAAATTTTCGTGTATATTTTTTGCACACTAGCAGCTCTCTGAACTCAAACGAAAGTAATTTACATCTTTTCGTACATTCAAGATAGATTTGCATTAGAAACACTCTGGAATTGGGAATGTTGTTGAATTTGTGCCAAACTAAGAAATTTTTGCCAATGGAAAAAATCGTCATGTATAATTTTGAAATATTTGAAAATTAAAATCCTTCCGTGACTAAACAATATTAATAAAAATACAGGATGGTGTGTGTTTGTGTGTAAATGGAAATCCGGACTTTTCTTTTTCTATAAAACGTGCGCATTTCCACTATCTGGTTTCCCTCCCGTTTTGTAGTCCCATTTATTAATACGTATGTAATGTAAATAAGAAATTGTTTATGTCAGTGGAATGAAAAACGTATAAAAATATAATTCACCTACACACAGTCTGTTGGGAAATCTTGCAACATTACACATCGGGCCAATTTAACATCATGACAAGCCACATCAGCTAATGAAATACCCACGCCATCATTTTCCTTCAAGCCTTTGTTTTCCTTTTTGGAGATTAAACTAGTTTCTATTTTTCTCTTTAACAGTATAGCTGGATTTGACCCGTTCAAGTTTGCTTATTAATGAACTAATTATAGTTTATAACAAACCACTTAGACACATGTCCAAAGAAACTATTATTAAATTGGGGAACTAATAAAAACCTGGGCCAATAACCTGCCAAAACCTGGTCCAACAACCTAGTGGAAGAATTTTTATTGATAAATTACTAATTCGACAAAGTACATTGTATGATTAATTTTGTGTGTGTGGCTTCATTTATTACAAAACGTTATATATATTCAAATAAATGATACATAATATACAACAATAAAGGCACAATGTATATTAATATCGCATATAAATGATGATAATAATTACATTTTAGGGGTATTCAGTAATATTTCATTAAACTTTTACTTAATGACCGTTATAACTGTCAATGTGCTTATGGTTGTACCCAATAATAATCCAAAATGTAGAAATATGTGCGAGAGAAATAGAAAATATGATATATGTACGAACATTCGGTTTTCGTTAATAAAATTTATTGATTTTATCGTAAAGGAGAATGTGTTGTTGCCCCATTTTCTACTCTACAATGTTGGTTTTTAATTTTTTTGAACTTTTCAAAAGCCAAAATTGATCTCGTAAAGATTAAACACCCTTACACTTCCTTAATTTAAGTTTTCTATCTATTATCCATGTATACAGAGTATTTTGTATTGAAAAATTGCTGAAATTTCATTGTTTGCATTCAAAATAGGATGACAATATATATATGTATATAAAAGAATTCCTCAACATCATCATGTTAGAGGGAAAACTTCTCAAGAAGACTTCACTTTTAATATCCGTTCTTACCAATACACCATTTTTGATACAAACATTGTTGTTAGAAGCATTATATGAAGATTATTTATTATATTGTTATACGAGTATATATTGATTAGTTTTTGGAAAATTTCTCAAGCGGAATCAAATGTAATTTCCTGTTTTGCTATATAATATGCTTATAGAAAGGGTGTTTCCACCATATAATACATACGAAGACATATTTTTCAGTTAAGGAGATACAGAAGTGTGAAAAGTTTTGACGAATAACTTTTGTTGAAAATTTCGAAAAAAAAAATTGAACGCTTATTGTAATATTGTGGGGGGTGGTTTTATGGCAGTGTATGGAGGGATGGTTGTTGGTTGCACACAGAAATGTCACGTTGTACACATTACAAGTTGCTAATGCTGTTATAAACCCTTAACTTGGTAAAAGCCTTGATGTACCTTACATTATGGCAAACAAATGTAGTTAACCCCCTCACGAACCCCTTCCATTCGTGACTCCTGCGGTTAACCGTAATTGTCGGCAAATACATAGCTAGAACACACATTAAATATATTTATTTTGTTCCAACTTTTAATGCTTTGTTTGAAATTTTATATAGTTTCCTGTGCAAAGATTTTTGATTTTTTTGTGTGAAAAATATGGTGTTGTGTGAAAAATCTGCTAGAAGGATAAATTGCACTAATTTATCTTGTTTCTCTATTCCACTCATTAAGTTTGCGTGACACAAACTGAATTCCAAAGCAAATACAACACGGGCTTCGATTTTTCATATTATATGCGCGAGTTTGAAACAAAAAATAAATGGATTACATCCAACACATACTCGAAATACACATATATCCTAAACTAAGAAAGTTTCATTTCCCTTTTTCACTCGTTAAATTAAATTGTTGGAGAAAAAATCAGCCTTAAATTCAATATAATTTGACCATATATGTGTTGAAAGTAAATAAATGATCAACTTCCTTTGCAATCTGTCCTTGTGTCCGTTTCAAATGAAACAAAAAATATTTTTCTTCTATCCAATCTAATTTCATTCCAATAGAAAGTATTTAAAACAATTTTCGCTTCAAAAATTGTTATAAAAAAACGAATTCTTCCCTTAATGTGATTTAAGAGAAGAATTCGTGCTTGATTTGTTTCTGAAGCGGGTTTGTTGTTGTTTTGAACGACTAATTTGAAAACATTTGGTCCAAAACGAATATTTATGTTGTTTTTCACTTAAACCACACACAAATAAAGAAACGAATCAGAACAGTGGTGTTGTTGCTGCTGTTGTTGGTCAATTTGCTTAAATAGTTTTGTTGGAGCAAAGTTTGTCCCTTGAAAGTTTATGTGTTTTAAGCCATCAATTTTACTCGGAAAAGTAAAAAAATAGCGTACAACTCACCCCCGTTGAACCGTTGCGAGAGTTTTTTTTATGTGGATGGGGATCGGTGATGGTGACCTTAGGTGGTTTAAAAAATCTAAAATATGCACCCAACGGTGCGGTCTCGCACACTTCCTCAACCCTGGCTCAGTGAACTTTTATGTACTTCCTACGTTTCTCTCTACTCTTCCACCTTTTTCCAACTTGGTAGTTAAAAGGACGCGTTTGTGCTTTTCCGTCTTGCATTTATGAGTTTGTCGTTACTAAATTTTACCACCCACACAGCCCTTATATTGTATTGCAATCGCGTTCACGCAATTTTACCACCAAATCAAATGTGTGAACTGAATTTTTCAAGTTTAATGTGTTTTTTTCTCAAACAAAATATTACCAGATTTATTTATATTTTATTAAATAAATTTTTAACTTTCTACAAGCTTTTCGATTCACTATTGGGTATTATTATTACACCCCCGCCTATTTTTTTGTTTGTATTATACGTATACTGTATATAGTGAAATTTTATTTTCTTTGCAATGTTTCTCGTTCGTTCGCATTTTTATATATATATATTTTTGGAATACGATTTCATTTTTCAATAAAAAATTCATATACCAAAAAAAGAACAATTTTGCGTCTTATGTGAAGGCATTGTACGGATAATGGAAAAAGGAAAACGCATCAGCCAAACACAAACATTTTTTATTTATTAAGGATATGCCAATATTCTGAAGTAGTAGTGAATTTCCCCTAATTTTCCATCAGTAACATAAATATATTTAATATAATACATTGTGGCCTGGTGAAATTATATTCGGTTGACCTATTTTTCCGTAAAATAAATTTTAATAAACTAATTATGATCCCTAACGGACAAATTTTTCGTTAATAAATCGATTATAAAGTGGTGTAATCTGTTTAAATCATCAAAACTCCATGCTGTTAGTGAAAATCAGAATATCAGCAATAAATCATCACGTAAAACTTTTCTTCTACACACACACATTTTCATATACAAAGTTGTACATTTTTAAAACTTTCCTACCATATTCTTCATCTTTAAGAAAAACGTTTTCAGCCCGAATCCTATTATAAAACAATTTATATTTCGCGAAAAAGCTCGCCCTATATATGTATAGTTTTCATCTTATATGTCTATTTTTTTTATTCTACAAACACTTTTCATATACGAAATGGATTTTGTGTATATTTTACTGTCCAACTATACTCTCATATACATTTTTATATGCCGTGCAATGGAAAGAAATAAACACGAAACAAATTTAAAATCCATTATCATAAAAATATCATAAAAGTATAACAAGGCTCATTTAACAGTGATTTACAGTATTCAGTTTATAGTTCAACATCTGTTGTTTGTTTTTATGGAAAGGTTTTTCTTTAAACAGTCCTTCTGTTTTACAACTGAATAATTAACTTTGCCAAAACACTAAATTCGATTAGAAAAAATGATTCATGGTGTATTAGAACGTTTCGAGATGAGATTTAATAAAATTAAATATAATTTTGTTAATTTCTGCATAATAAATGTGTTCACTTAGCACCTGAAAACACTTTTCTCACCCTAACCCTTTGCTTAAACATTTTACACCCCGGTATTAATTATACCGAATTATATAATATGTGAGAATTACGTAAACATTTTGTTTGCGTCCGTAATATATTTTACAAGATGTAATATAAACGCGTATGTATGTAAACCGTAAAACTTGGCCCTACAAAACTATTTCCATCTCCGTTCAACTTAGATACTTGGTATTGTGTTTAATTTTCCACAATAAAATAAGATTTTGCTGAACATAAATTTCTCTCTCCCCCAAAATGGACCTGAAGAGATGGAATTATATATATGTATGTGTGTGTGTGTGGTAATTCCACTACACACGTGCCAAATAGTCCCTTTCTAAACTTAGTGAAACGATTCAACTACAAAATAAATCAAACTTTTTATACGATTCTATTAACAACTTGTTTGAGGGCTGCAGGGTGAAAATCTCCAACAATAAATGTGAAATAGAAAGAAATTACGAATGTATGGTACGATTTGATAACATAACAGCTAGCAAATAAATAGATTTACTAGTTTGTATAATGGATTTTCCAAACCAGAATGTTATAAAACGTTTAAAACGTTTTCAAAAATTAATACAAAGTTTTAATAGATTTTTATTACCCTTTAGAATACTCAATTTAATAACTATAATAGAGATGAAAAGATAGCTAATCAGAAATAATGAGGCAATTACTATTCCCTAAGTTACATTTAAACTGAGATCCAATCATCTAAATGCATCTTGTGCTGATTGGCATTAATTACTTAGCATGTTCATGTATTTCACAATGTTATCGTACACATACACGATTTTAACATAATAATTTATTACTACCTATGTAGGTAAGTTAATTTGCATTAGTAATAGATGATAAATATAACAATTTTCTGCCATTTGTGACAAACTCCACCATTTATTAATGTTTTTTCTGCCATCTTTTGAATGATTTATGAAATCTTGGCTCATCAATTCTTTACGAGGATGAAACATCTTAAAAAAGTCGTGGTCATTCTTTAATTCTGACATTTACTAATATTATTGTATCCGAAACATTAATGTCGTCTTTTATGTCTTTATTGAATTACTGTTGTACACAAAACACGAAATATTACCCAAATAATAAAAAAAACGATGTAATAATGTCCATAACAGCATAACGGACAAATTTTATTAAATAATTCTTACTTAATAAAAAGGGGAAAATGATAACACACCAAATAGTTTCATATACTTATTGTTATAACAATGGAATTGTTTTGTGGCTAGTTTTGTGGTTTAAGAGATGAGTATATTATTATCCTGTGGGAATTAAAGGCCATCGTTCCACAATAAACGAACGACCAAAATAGAAACAGTAGAAAATTAGCCCAAAAGGCCGGAAGTGAAACGATAATAGCTGTATGCTTTCAACTATTTACACTAGACAAATTAATATTATAGAAATTGAGGTACTTTATAACCATCCTGTACGGTCAAAAGGATTATAATTACGAAACTGTGTGTTGGTACACTATTAATAATTAAATTGTTTTACATAAAATGAGATTTTTTGTCAAAAAATCAGTTTCAATTTTCCTGTTGAAAAAATATGACAAAAAGGAGCGAAACAATTTGAGGCACGTTGTAACCCTCGGTTTTATTGGTTTCGTTCGTATGATATTATTAAAATTCTTTACGAGTTAGCAGAGAGGACGTGTGACTTTTTACCTGTGTGCCAAAAACTTTTATAGCCCCATATTCTGTCACCCGTGTATTTTTTTTCTATACTATAAAGGGTTTGTTTATAATAATAAAATGATTTTATTTTTCTGTTACAGAACAAATTATTTACTTTTCGGCTTGCAACCATTATGGTTCCACATTACCAACGTTCTACTGCATTCCGTGGCCAGCATTTTGTTCACGAGGGTGTGTTTGTGTGTTGCTGGATTGAAGCCACCATTTGCCACCCTGGCTGGCCTCCTGTTCGCCGTTCACCCCATCCACACGGAAGCGGTCAGTGTTTCTATTTTTGCTAACGATATTGTAGAAAAAAGTTTATGGTGTCGTAAATGTTACCACAGTTGGTGTTATTGGTTCGCGGATCGCAAAACTTATATTAAAAGTGTTGAAGGGATGCACACAGTATTAAAAATATTGCCAATCAGACACACAGTTTAGAAAATACCCTCAAATTATTTTCTATTTTGGAGATTAAACTAGTTTCTTTATTGTGGGACTAATAAAAAACCTTGGCCAATAACCTAGTCGAATAACCTGGGCCAAGAACCTAGTTCAAGAATTTTTTCGATGAATTATTATTGAAAAAAGGCACAATTGCACACAGTATTAAACATATTGCGAATCAGACACACAGAGTTTAGAAACGCCCTTAGGAGAAAACCAGTTTCATGTCTTTTGAGCAACCAACCAATATTGCCAATATATTGATATGTGAACGTGTTGTGGGGTGGAAGAATTACAGGGTGGTTGCGTGATATTTCCAATGAAATTGAACAAATACACAGCATTTTTAACGAAAATGATAGTTTTTTTGATACACAGCCATTTTCCATGTAAAATATTTGTGTTGGAACACAATCTACCCCTAACAGACACAATATAATATACAAACTACTAAATTCAACCTACTTGTTCCAGAACAATAGGGAATTCCCTCCTGAATATATTGCTATATAATAAACTTCTAAAACTGTATGCGGGCCAAGTTAACAAGGGTTAGATAATCTATTAACAGAAACAATATGAAACTATTTTACAAATTTCAATTTAAATCTCGCTTTACACATATGTGTGTGTGTATGTGTGTTTAATTTCTGTAATACCTGGTAACAAGTATTATATATAGTGCAAAGTATTTGTTGTGGGCCCGTATAATACTGTACAATTATATTGATTACAATGAAAATCAAGCCCCATCTTCAATAGTTCCACATACGATTAATTCAAAAAGAACACACAGTACACGAGTTTTTGTGTAACCCGTGTTTATTTTTACAATAAAATGTAAATTAAAAAATTTAATATACTTTAACTTATATTCAATTCAGTGATGTGAAATGTACAGAATGGGAAATTTGCAAGTATAAAATTCCGAATGCGTATTTTAAGCACAAACATGCCGGAAGCAAAGTGAACAAATTAAAATGTATTATACACAAATATATAAGGTTTTGTGCTGTGTGCACTTTTTTATATATTTATGTTCAGTCAGGCATTAAACAAACATAATATGTATATGTATATAGGAATATGTAGATTGTAGAGCTTTGATGATTGACAAACAAGAAAGTGTAAAATTATACTAAATTAGACTTCAGGCGGAAGTTAGTTTTTTTTTCGTTCGGGTCGAAAATATGAAAATAATTTACAAAAGAGAGGAAACTGTTTCTAATATTTCCGTCCAAGTCGCTCATTTACATGAACTAAATTAAAGTAACATCTTCTTGCCATCAGTGTGGATTTATCAGAGGGTGAATAATTAAAAACAAAATTGAATGAACACAAAATGACTGTCGCTACATGTACTGATTTATGCATAAATAAAATAAAACGATTCTATTTCATTTTGAAGGTATATATTTGAAATTTCAGTTGGATTAATCAAATTTTTCGTTTTCTTTCAAAAATACGACTGCGGGATTTCACTTAAAGATTTAATAATAAATGCAACTAGTCATTATTCTAATTGTTTCCATGATTTATTTAGCACGAAATTAATTAACTAGTTTGTTAGAAATTTATACTCAGGTATAAAGTTCTTTAATAACAATCCTTGAATTACAACACACTTGTTTTAATTAAAACTCAATTTATGTTTTTGAAAATATTCATTTTTAATCAACAATGAAATTGAATAGTTCTGTGTTGTTAGCAGTATTTTTCAATTATTGAAAAAATTTTACTGCATTCATTAAAATTGTCGAATTAAAACAAAAAAAAATTGCGTCCGTTATTGATTTATCTCTTTTTACCAAATAAAATATAATTTGTTGTAGTTATTTTGTATAATGTCTTATGTAAATAGATTGTGAAATGAATGAGGGTGGAGGCGAAATTCGCGAGCTATAAAGTAAATTGCGTTATAAATTGAATGAAATCTCCCCTTTTTATTATTAGCGCATGTAGTATAAAACCAATCACTGAAACCAATCGCACCGTTTTCGAATCTGATTATCCTTGAATACTTGGATATATATCAAGTGGTATAATGTGGTGGGCTTTATTGTAATCTCGGTATTGATGCTTCACTCAACTCCCTGAATACATTGTGTAATGTGTTACTAGCCCCCCAAGAATATTCCTTCTAGCACCGTCCAATTCACAGACAACTTCATTGGTCGTATAAACTGGTTAAATCATGTAAATTATGTGTTTAATATGGGTCAATTTATATCGGAACGGTCTCAACTAATTCCAGATTAGAGTCTATATACGTTTTAGTAGTTTAGGATACACTGCTGACCAAAAAGTGTCCTTAATCTATTACCAGTTTTTTTGTGTGTGGAAATTGTGGATGAATTTTCAACTCTGTCGCTTTCACATAAATGAAATGCCACTTTTATACATGTATATATATAGAAAACCGCACACAAAAATACATTGACATTTATCCTATTACTTCAAGATGTTTCAAGTTCTTTTATTAGACGTCTGCGAGACATTTTTTTTCAAAAGAGAGTGAAGTTTCTTTCTCTCTGTGTGTGTGTCTGTTTTGTATATGAATATAAAAGCTGTTCACATACAGAAGGTGAAATGCGAGCTTATTACTGGTTGATTGAAAAAAAATCTATAAGCCTTAAAGCTAAATTAGGAAAAAATGCATCTGTACAAAATCAAAGAATTCAACTGCAACGTTTTCTACCCGGTTTACTATTAATAGTATCTTCTAATATCTCTGTTTGTTCAATTTCATCCATATATGCAATGAAGAGGGTTGGAACTTTTTAATAAAACTAGAAGAAAAAAAAAACGCTATATGCAACTTGCACGGAATTTCCAATTGTGTTTGTAAATGCATATTATATTAAACTTTTGTAATATTTGTTGAAATTTTCAAATGTTTTTAGGATGTTTTTTAAACACCCCTTAACAATGGAACTTATTTTTGGATAATAATTGAAACTAAATTTGAAATTGGTTCGGTTTTTATTTACACGTAAATATTGCGCCAAAACAATAAAAATTGCGCTAAATTTTTTAAAACGGCCATACCTGTCTGATTAGTAAACGAATTTTAACGAAAATTCTACAAATTTCTCACGAATCTGTTTCACACATCAATAAATCATACAAAAAATGTTTGCGTTTCAAACTGTTGCTGTGTTTTTGGACGTTATTCGGTATAATAGCAAACAATGCATACAGAATACAGACGTTGTAGTAGAGTGTGTGTATAATAAAGCTTTCAACAGTGTTGCGAGACTTTATGAGCACATAAATCTAACATGAGTAGTGTATGTGTTGGGCCCACAAAAAGATATATCAATACCTTAAATCCCAAAAGGCCGTTTTCTGAGCCTCTTATATGCATACTCACTTTCCAATATGCCATAGTCGAACGTGCAAAAAATCTGATATACATATACATATATACAAATTTATAGAATATTTTATAAACACACACACACACTAAGCCCCCTAATCAGTATCGATTCCAGGGGATAAATTTTTCAATTTCATTTACTACCCTGCAGAATACATATATAAAAGGATTTGCAAATTGGATAAATACTAATAAAAGCATTTTCGTGTAATCGGACACGAAATTAGAAATGTGTTGGAAATGGGGTACAGAAAAATAGCCGATACGACTAACAATTGTATTTAAGACGTACTTCTAAATTGACATAAATGTCTTTTTTACTATATAGTTTACCACCACAAATATATACGTCTCCAAATTGAATTGAAAATGTATTCAAGCTGCATTATAAATATTTATTATTCGTATATTGGAGTATGTGTATGCACAATTTAATAAAATAACATCAAATTGAAGAAAATAATTGACTTGTCAGTTCCACATACATATATTTAATAGGAATCCCATTATACTGAACATGTATGCATTTTTTTCAGGTCAGCGGGGTGGTTGGAAGGGCGGATGTATTGGCTTGTGTCTTTTTTCTAATCTCACTGCTAGCCTACCATGGGTAAGTATTAATTAAATTTAGTCAGCGAGTACAACTGGGCCCATAACCTGTTATTTTTAATGTACTTTGTAATAAAATAGGTTATGAGCCCAGTTGCACTCGTTGACTAAATGTAAAATAACAGTTTTAGTTATTAATAAGCTAAATGTATCTTTTTCTAAATTAAAAAAAACCAACCAACATTTCTAAACAACGTGAACGTGACAATTAAAAAGGAAAACTCTTGAAAAGTTCTCCACTTAATTTTTCTCGCACACAGCATGGAAAAATTACAACAAACTGTAGAAAATGTTCAAGTTTTATATATATACATTGCATGACATCTTTGTGTGCAGGTATATTCGTGTAAGCAATTGAAAAGCTTACAAAACTCTGTGTTTCTCGCTATATTTTTTATAATGCAGAAATGTGTGTGCAACGACCTTATTTTCCAACGTCCCTCGTCATGATTATGTTTTCAGGCCATATCTTGATTAACAAACAAACGTATGAAAAATGAATGATTGTAACACCATCATCTTTTTGGTTAAAAAAAATCAAAACAGTCTTTTTGAATATTTAATAAAATCCAGTTTGGAGTCATTATTTCTGACATATTTCAAAGAAAATATAAAAACAGCACCGTCCCTTGTGACGGTGTATATATAACATGAATTAATTATTTGAAAATCTCTGGAGCCTGGAATTTTAATATGATCTAGAAAGAATCTGTTTAAAGCAAATTTCACTATAACGGTTTTATATTCACATATTTTGACACGCATC
>SSSI01008853.1:0-21536 GCA_004796505.1 Oryzaephilus surinamensis | reverse complement strand
GTTTATCGTAAAACTTACGTTTTTCGAGAAAAACTTTTTTAAATATGTATTTTTACTTTTATAACTTTTAAATGACTTTTGTTAGTTTTGAATACTTGACATTTATTATAACAGGGTTAAACTGAAGTATTAATTAATGCAATTAAATAATATATTATGTACTTCAATTTTTATGTGAAGGTATTCTATTTCCTAATTATAAACTAGGTGGATTACCTCTAAACAATGCAAATTAGCTTCTTTACTATATTAAATACAAAGTGTTTATTTATCTAATCTATCTTTCAACAATTTATTTTAATATATGTAGTTAGATATTTATGCGTAGATCGTGAAGTAAACGAATGATACTACAAAACTAATAAATTGTAAATGACAATTATAAAAATTAACATTTATATTGTTGCAAATAGTTTTCAATAGCGAACATAATTCAACGAGTTGCTGTGCGTTCAAAGTCGAAAAAAATACGATAATGGAACACTTTTTAAAATCATATAACTTAAATATATATAATAAAATCTGAAAGAATCTGAAAAAGTTGTAATTTTCGAGTAAAGTCTAAAAATAACAATTAGTCCATAATTGTTAGGAAAACCATACAATTATTATAGGTATATTTTTTGATATAACAGGATAACTGTAATTTAGTTAAATTTTTGAATTGAATTTTAATGATTTTTTAATTATACTAAAAAAATTTGCTGTACAATTTAAAATTTATCATTTTTATTCTAGAAATAATCCCTGAAGACATAATAAACAATAGATTTTCTATTTGTGTTTAAAACGTTTCATAATTTCTTGTAAATTGCAAAAATAAATATAAACTCAAGAATAAGTTAATGTCAATTGAAATAATACTTAATAAGTACAATATTAAATTGACCTGGTTTCTAATAATCTAAATTCAAAACCGATTTACACATATATTATTACATTTTTAATCAGGTCATTTCACATTGTTATATTATTGACAATAAAAACTGGAATATTTATAAAACGAATTTATATTTTAATTTAAAAAAAAACCAAAATCACGCTTACCCCCTTTATTGTGAGAATCTCTCACAGAATACACCAAATCCTGAAATTCAATATCAATTGGCGGCCTTTTGGCGATTTTATTTAATTGTTTAAGTGGTTGACGTGTACTTAACAGGGCGTCTTTAACCCCATCACCATTCGTTGATTCACACATGTTCGGATAAATGTTATAAAAATTTTTTTGGCCAATTCATTCACACGAACTTTCGGTGTTCGGCTTTAGAAGTTCGACTGCTAATAAACAACTGACAGACACTTGTATCATGGACTGACACAGTCCTAACCATTCAACATTTTAATTACAAATCGTTTGTTTTTTGTATAATCGTGTAGTAAGTGCTATATGTGTACTTACACACCGTATTATATCTTACAATAAATTACTATACACTGCGATTGTTTGTAACGTAAACACAATTTATACTTTCACTTGGGACGATGAATGAGTGTGGCGTTTTTTCGAAAAATTGCACAAATTTGGACGATTTAAAAACTTTCCCTATTATCATACAATTTGTAACAGTTTTGGATGATATGTTGCTGAACGTTTCTTCAGCGTGTGTATGCGGGATGGACTTGAAAATTTGCAGTTTTTGTTTCATGGGCTGGATGGAAGGGGTCAATTGAAGTGCATTGCATCCCATGCACCGTTAAGTTCTTTGTATTATCCTTGTTGCAGCAAGAGGAATACATCTTTGTTTATATTTATGTATTTCTGATGATTAATATAAAATTATGTGTATAAATTGTAGTCAGCATTTTATTTTCTGAAACTGAATAGTTTTTTATACAATTTTTAATTATTTGCTAATTAACGTTAAGATGTTTGCAAAATAAATCTGTTTTTACTAATTGGATTATTATATCAATTGCAAATTGTCGATTTTTGTATAAAAATGTCGGAAGTTTAAATTTAAGATAAATTTAATTTTATATCAACCCAGCAAGTTCAAGTTCAAAGTACTTTTGTGTAAATATTTAGAGAAATAAGTTATAAATTCATTATTGCAATTTGTAGATGACGATTTAAGTTAATTTGTATTATTTAAATTAAAACAAAAACGAGTTTTTTAGGTAAAGTACTTAGTTAAAAATAAAATTTTCGGTTATTTGTTCAACCTTTGATCATTGGTAGATACGCATTTTAAACTTTAATTTTAGATGGCAAAGAAGATGGATTTTCCAGGCCTAATTTTTATTGTACAGTATAAGTTACAGCCTTCATTTTTGCACAATTAAAATTGACCGGTTTTTCATGTTTGAAAAAAAATGTCGATATTAATTAATATTCCGTGAATTCACAATAATTAGACAATAATTTTAATTTTTAACCATCCCTAATAGTTCAATGCTTTAATTATTGAAAAAGTGTTTTAATTATCGAAAAAGTTCTTGATCTACAACCTGTGTGTAATTAATAAGAATATTATATCTGATTTTTTTATTGCTGCGATAAAAAATACGTCTGACAAAGAGTACGACAATCGTTATTAACAACAATAACAATTTTTATGACATTTAAGATCGTTCTTCATTAGATAAATCTGCATAAGTCAAGGTTAGAAACGGAAAAAAATAAAATTGTTCATGGAAACATTTAAAAAAAATTATATGCGAACAAACACAATATTGAAATACCTGCCTTGAGAAGCAAAAATTCAGGCGAGTCATCCTTAACGAACATACCTTTAGAAAATTACCTTGGGTACTACAATTTAAATTGTTTTTAATACGTTGAAAAGCGCACACATATGCGACACAAAGTTATTTTTACTAAATTTTTCGTGATCAAAACAACAAACCTAACACGTTTGCTAAAAACAGAATTAATCTAATTTAAAAATTAAAGGCTCATTCACGCAGTCTTTGGTAAAAGTTGAACTTGGTTCAAACTTCAGCGTGAAAGATGCATGACAAACTAAAGAATAAGAACAACGAATACGAGCGTTTAATAAATTTTACATTCATAAGATAATGTTATTGTGTGCATGGTTAAATATTAATTTGGCCAATGGTTAAAATGCATTTAAAATTTAAAATTTTACGCCATATTCAACCATTGCGCCTACACGTTAAAGGTGTACATAAATTTTGTTTGAAATTCACTTCTGTTGTACATTTCGTTGTCAACCTAAAGTGAAATTAAGTGATTACGATTTACACCATCACTTTTATTTATTTGAAAGAACATAATGAGAATAATGACACTTTTAAGAATAAAACGCCAACATTGCAATTTAGAAAGAGCTTTAATGAAATTTGTATTCCTAGCCAGTATAATACAGTTTATTTATGCAAATTTCCCTACTATTTTTGTATACTGCACGTAACATCATAGTTTAGTAATCTATTGCAAAGATTATTAACAATTTGATCGTAAATACAAATATTTACATCTTTTGTAATTGTAATTACATGAACCAGAAAATTTACATTTACTCGACCTTCGATAATTCCCAAATTTTCTTTTATATTATTATTATATTCTTGTCTTCATTTAGGAATATTCCAATATAAACTAGTTTGACGTTTTTTGACTAAATTTCAACAAGTTCCCTTTTATATTTAATTGTTTGTTATATAATTAATAATCGTTAGCTTTAAAATTTATGTGGTGTTTATATTGCTAAAGGATTTTCCAAATTATTCCAACAACATTATTATTAATTGTTTTTTGTGGACGGAAGATTTCGGTGATAAATTAACCGATATGTTCATTATTTCCATTAAGGAAATTGTGAATATTAGTTCAAAGTCCATTTAATAAATTCTTACTCTAAAATAACACCACTCATATTTTATCGATCAATTTCATCAATTTATTGTATTTGGAAGGTCTCAACTAAGTATAACAATAATTACTAGAATTTTCTGATGATATTTAATTAATTGGTGTAATTAACATTTTTGATAATACAAATTGTATTAGTATGAATAATAAAGAAAAAGCACAATCTAAATAGTTCTCAGCAAAAGTGATTATGCGATGGGTCAGGAATTGGTCATGGTCATAATTACAAATGGTAATATTGAACAACTAATTGAAAATTAATTTTTATTATTGGAATTGGGATTATTAATTGACTTTAATTAGGTGCCTAATTGTTATATATATCTAATCGTTGGCAATAATATTCAAAGGGAGGGAAGCATTAATTTAATATAACTAAAATATGATTAAAAATGATTTTACAAAGTTTATTTACAGATAATTAACAATATTAGGTATTTTACTTGCATTAGAATGCATTTCCTTCCGTTTTTGCGGTTTATTTGTAAAACTAATTGTTGTTAGTTTTCTTTTTAAGTATTTAACAAATTTCTAAGTATTGCAATAATATTGAATGGTATAGTGTAATGATATTAACTACTTAAAATATGAATGTATGCTTTTCGTTAATACATCACATATGAAATATATAGATACAAAGCTTTTATAATCCCGCTATAACAACGGAAAAAGTTATAAATCATGCATTTTTAACAGAATCCATTGCAGTTCACTGTTTTTTGTTGTCGTATAAATAACTATAACATTGACAATATCAAAATTGGAATACAAGTGCACATTCAAAATTATCGAGACATCAAAAACAAGATGAGTTTATTTTACGTATTGATAATAATTAAAAATAGGTTCAGAAACACTTGTGCCATTAGAATTAAAGTTAGGCGAAACTGGTTTATTTATTTTGTATTTATAGAAAAAAATATTTTTGCGTACAATACAATGTACTGTTTGTTTTTAAACAACTACTTTATATTTATTTCACCTATAGATAATTTTATCGCAAGGTTAAATTTTTTACGAAATTTTAAATAAATTTATCTAAATAGGTGAAGTACCATTATAACGATCGTTAAAATACGTAAAATTGTTTACGTATTAATTCCTGATGGAATTAACCATCCAGATCATCTCTTACACCCATTAAAGGGCACCTACATTGTTTTTTTAATAAAATTAAATAATTATTAATCTACTGATTGATTCAAATATAGTCAATATACGTATACGTAATGAATTTGGTGTGATTGACACTAAAATGGGATTTTAACAATGCAAATAACAATTTGTTATTTGGATTACTTTGGGTAAAACCATTTGGCACATATGTGTTATATTAAAATAAAATCCTCATACTCAGTTCAACAACATTATAATCACGTTCAACATGACAGTATTAAAACATTATAAATCCCATTTTTCTGAAAAAGCACGTTTACAATCAGGTCTGATTTTTTGAACATGATGTTATGAAAATTATAAGATTTACATTGTCATAATAAAAAAATACTAAATATTATGATTTGTTAAGATCGAATTATAATTTTCTAGAAAATAAAAACGTATTTATAATATTAATAATCAAATGCAGTAAATGTAAGCAAATTTTGTAAAAAATTTTTGTTTTCTAATTAAAATACAAATATAATATCTATAATAATATTAATAAGGGAAATTTCTCTTATAAGACTAGAATATTTTTAAATTGTCAACACAATTCTGTCTATTTTGTAGTAGTTTATATAAATTTCTTCCTATATTAATAAAGTTATATTTTCTAATGTTAACTAGTTTCTAAAAAAATGTAGTTTGTACAAATGTTAAGTAAATGTTTACACACTTATACAGTGTGTTGGAAAAGTTCCGGAAGGATCAAATTCAAAAAAAAAACTTTTTTTGCCAAAGTTGTGAACTTAAAAAAGCTCGCATTAGAGATAACATTTTTTTATACATCTCGTTTTTAAAGTTGTAGACCCTTTTACAATTACATATATTCACCTAAACCTAATGATATACTAGAAGGTATACTTTTAAGGACAATACATCGGATTTGCTATTAAAACTTTATAACGACTACGACTTGTACTACTTAGGTACATGACTACATGTTTTACGTCAAAAATTAGTCAATGCACATATACATTTTCTTATCTTGAATAGAATTTCACGACATAATCCGATAATCCATGGAAAATTGTCTGTGAAATCTTTTGAAAGCATAAAGTTTCTAAACTTGTACAGCTATGCTATTAATATATTTGTCATTGTCAAAATATAAAAATAGATGAAGTTGGTTTGAAAGAACCAAAAATTGTCATAATTAAATAATGAGTGCTAGAACGAAGTAAAATAAGGCCCTATGCAACAAAACGACAGATAATTGAGTACAAGTTTGCATCGGTGAAGGAATTTAATAAAAACCCTTGCGAAACTAATCTAATCAGAGTTTCATTAAACAATTTTTATGATATACCCAGGGCTAGGAAAACAATTAAGTAAAGTCTATAAGAATAACCAATTTCTTAAAAATATCCTGGTGAAAGTCATCACCTGAGGCGTGAAAAGTGTATTACGTCTCTTCATTTAAGCGTGTATTTTATTCTAATTGTTTTAGAATTTAAATCATCCCCCAGTTTTTATACGCAATCGCTTGACGTAAAACTACCCCAACAGCGCGTATTATAAAAAGAACCGCCCCGGTTACACTTCACAGTTTATCACCTGTTGTATATCTATATTCAAATAAATCTGAAAATCGAAAATTGTTTTTGTTGACAAGAGCGAAATCGCCACAATTTCTCGTTCGGGGATACAATGAAGTTTTTTAGTTTGTTTATAGTGCAAATTTTATTTCTTGTGATGTTTATAGTAGTAATAGAGGCAACTTCGACTAGTGGTAAGTGTTTAGTGTTAATATTGTTTGAGGTTGAGGGTTGATTTTCGCGCTCAACTTATTATGTTTAACATTGTGCTTTATTAAGTTGATATTACCCAGATTTTCATTACAACTTAATATAACATTTAATTAGACTTTTCCATTTTCATTATACATGCATTTTGTATTAATAACATTTCAATTAAAAATTTTGAAAATTGGCATTGCATGCCAATAAATTTCGTTTCATTGGAAGAAAAAATTTGTTTGTTTAATAAATAATAAAACGTCAACATAGTTAACACTTCCGCAGAATATTGAATTTTAAATAATAATTACAATTTTATGTGTACTCGTACGTTTAATGTTTAATCAACCTTTCATCAAAGTAATACATAATATACATATATGTATTATAATTGATAAAACGCACGTAAATTTGTGGAATACATATTAGTTTTAGCTTTCAAAAAAAGGAAATTTTACGTCACATTAAATATAAATATGTATAATATTCATCAATGTTAAATATGTACTCCTATAATTTAAAAATGAACATACCGACATAAAAATTAGATAGAAACTATACATGAAATTGCAAATGTCTACATAATTGTTACAATTGCTTTTATTTACAATAATACGAAAATTATTACAGGAAGTAATTAATTTCTCTTCCTTACAAAACTTGTAGTAATAATACGATAACAATAAATGTTTTGTAAAATATTTTGTTTCATTTAATATCCTGTATATTTAATAACATTATACTTATAGGTACTACATAAAGACAAATATAAAAAAATGTAACTAATGTTTTGTCTTAAATATAACTACCTAAGTACCTATATGACGGTCAAAGTTAAAAAAAATACTATTAAATTTAATTACAAATTTACATCAACTACTAATTTATTAAGTTCTACGGAAAAAATAAGATATAAATATATTTATTATGCTTAATATAGAAAAAAAATAATTATGATGTAGTTCTTGTTGTGAGATAGATTTACACATTATTTTGTGACCTTATATATGTATATATGAGTATGTTTTTTAAAATTATTTAAATTTCTATAATTAATATACCTACCTTGTCGGAATAATACATTTGATAAACAACTTTATTTATTGGATTAGTTACTTATTTTTATTCCATATGCGATAAAAGACGAGTCAAGACAGTTTAAAAAGGAAAAATAAAGGCTTTTCGATGTACTTAAAACGTCACCAAAAAACATTCCACTGACAAGTAAAAGATATATTAAAGAAATTCGTTGTCAGTTCAAATCTTTAGCAGAACCATTTTAGACATCTTTTAGATCATTCAACATGATTCGGTACGATCGTACTCTATATATACATTTTAACACCATAAACGGAATTATTAAAAATCATACTTTAGAATTAACTAAAAATCACGTACAGATCAAAATCAATGCTGCTTATAAAATATTTTCCTTCCAGTATTTTCACCTCCAACTTATCACCCAAAAAGATCAAAAGCGCTTTATGGTCTTACGCCTGCATTGCGAGTTGGAAGAAGATCTAAATGGGGATATAATTCAGGTATATACGAAAAATAATATATATGATATATGTATATAAAATAGTTCTCAACGATCATTGACGCAGATATCAAAAGATATGGCAAACTGATGGCTTTTCCACGAGTAGGTCGTGGCGATTATACGAAAACATGGCAAAACGAAGAAAATTATGGAAAACGTGCTGGCAATAACAATGGAATGTGGTTTGGACCCAGATTAGGACGTGTACAGAAGAGAAGTACCGCCGATAGTACAGAACCATGGATATATTATATTATTTTTAACGGTAAACTTTTTCTATTGGCAGTAATTTGCAGTTAGTTTATCAATTAGCATGTCGTAATTAAATTATATTGACTTGTTTTTTTTTTTCATTTTTGAAAAAATATTGTTAAATACTTGCAACTAGAGACATCATTTGTTATAAACAATAACAAAATAACAGGGAACTTAACTTACAAGAAAGTTTTGCAATAAAAATTTAAATTTTTTTAGGTTTACCTTTTCAGAAGCAACTACATAATGATGGTGTAGAAGATTCAATTGAATTGGATTCAATCTATAAAGATTATCAATCGAATGAAGATAGAACAACTTAATATAATAATCAAATTATAAAATATAATATAAAAAATTAATTAATATGTGATTGTTATAGTGTATAAGGCTGGAACATTATAATAATTGTATATGAAATTAGGAAAAATAAAACAAATCTTTGTATTTTTATGTATATTATTGTAAACTCTATTTAGTGGTAAACGTTTACAGCAAAAAAAACAAATATGTACTTATTTATCCTCTATATATATTATAAAAATGAATAAATCATGAGAAATAAAAACTACAGTTTTACTTTAAATTGAATATTTATTAATTTTTTTATACAATAAAATAGTTCATATAAATATGTACATTTAAAATAAAAAAAATTAAAATATTTGTCACGAATACATCTGTTTTTATTAATATTTAACTATTATTTTTTAACCAATAATGATTATTTTAATATTTAGTTTATTTAATAAAATAGCAATAGCTTTAAAGTTAAAAATTGCACTTAAATTACATATCACAATACCTAAAAAAATAATTCAAAAAAAATAACCATGCACTCCAATTTAGGCACTAGATAATTTTCTACGCAAGTTACAAAAACTTATAACACGAAGTAAAATACAGACTATAATCAAATAACTGATATCAATCCAGAAATTGTCTTTGTCCATGCCCATATCTCTACGTAGAACACTTGGAAATTTATAATGACAATATTCGACATCATCTGGACAAATTAACGGCGAACGATTGTTGCCATACATTGCCTGAACTAAACCTTCCATGGCGAAGCTCATGTAGGAAATGTACGTTAACATGTACAAAAATTTTGGCAAATGCGTGAAGAATATGAGGAAACCACTAACTGATAACATTAAAGCTGTTAAAATAGCACCCAAGAACGTGCCATTCTAAAAATGAATAATTTTAACAAAATTTTTGACGGTTTTTGAACGGTTCCTTACAATTGGATTAACTACAGTGCCCAATGCAAAACCAAGTCCAGAAGCGCACAATGCAACCAGAATTAAAATGCATTGCACCATAGAATAACGTTCCATTTCAAGTGGCTGCGAACTAAGATAATATGCCACCGAGGTATAAGTCACTGTGAATAGTATCTGAAACATAAATATTGACATTTTTTTAATCAGTTACTAAACAATTGTTATTTTTTAGATTCAGTGTTCGATAAATATAAGTTAGCAAAATAAACAAACATGTTACACTCGCACGTGAATTAAAAGATAATCCATGAACTATTTAATTAAAGTATTTTATAGAAATATTTAAACATTTAGATTAAAAGTCATAAAGTCAAAGCAAAAAAAGATAAATTTTATATTATAATAAATGTATGTAGAGGCAATAATATTTGTTATTTAAAATGCAATTACGATAATAAAATAAAATCTGGAAATCTTTATTTTAATTTTGCAGAAAGATTTTTACAAAAAAAATTATGTTCAAACGGGCGTTTTATTAAAAAAGAAATGTTTGTCATCTTGTCAAGAATAACTATTTTAAGAATAAATTCATCAATACCTGCATCGGAATATCTGCTAATAAAAAGGCAGCAAAATACGTTTTTAAATTGTACCAGTTATTAAATCGCTCCTTCTTTAATACTGATAATTCCGATGGAACTAGAAAAGTATATTTTAAAATATTTCAAACAATTCATGCATAAAATACTTACATTTAAGTACTGCTGGCATTAACGAAGTATAATTTAAATAAACTACACTAATAATGAAAAATCCTACATTGTTAAAAGTTTTTGAGGCATCTTGGCCGTAATTGAAAAACATTACTCCTAATAATAGACCCACCAATAAATGTAAAGCTAATCTAAGATGTGATATAGTCTGAAAATAAAGCAATTTAGTTTTTTAGATAACAATACATATCATTTCGATTTACCCAATCACGATATAAATGCAAAAACGTCCTATATAATAATGTAAAAAATTTTGAAAATTCAGACGGGGGTGTAGGATTTGTTAAAATATTTGTTGTAGGACTTGTATCTTGTCCAAGTTTTATTGAATGTTCTTCATCGTTTGTTATGTCACCTGCAATATAATAAAAATATCGAATTAAATCAATATTGCATAAAATAAAAAACACTTTGAACCAAAATAAACATCAATTAATAATAATATGCTTTTTTATTAGGTACACAACCTTGTTTTTATCTAAAAAATAATATAATTACATTATACTGAATTGGAAACAATAACAAATTTATTCTTTAATTGATATTTTATGTTGTAAATTATATAAATATAAATAAATATTGTTTTTGTTTACTTTTTATTTCCCTCATTGCTGATCTCCATTTACCGCGATCCACTGTTTTGGCCAACACCTCTGTACAGTTTCCATAATCTCCATTAGCTACTTCTAAAACTACAAAAAACATGTATTTGTTAAAAAAGATTTTAAAACAGGAGGATTTCCAACATACGAAAATCGGCTGGATTGTGATATTTTGGACAATTGAAGCCAACTGATGCTAAATATGGAACTGTATTCAGACTGGCCCCTTGATAAATGCAATATCCTTCTGCCATCACATATACATGATCAAAAAGTTCATACAAAGATGCACTTGGCTGATGGATTGTACAAATTATCGTTCTGCCGCCACGGGCTAAAGCTTTCAACATTTTTATGCATTGTGCTGAAGACGAGCTGTCCAAACCACTGCAATAAAATCATAACAATATTTATAGGTATTTTAAAAAAATATACGCATAATTTTATTAATTCCAACAAATTGCATGTAATAATATCATTATAAAAAGGAAAAAAATTATATATACATTATATATAATTTCATCCAAAAATTGTAATTAATCTCATCAATTGGTTAATTATTTTTAACATGGAAGTAGAAATTGTGCATGATATGTGATAAATGACATTCAATTCAAAGTGTATTTATATTTTATATTACGTAGGAAAAATTTCTCCAGGAAGTCAGAATTTAATACATAATTATTGCAAACCTGGACCTCGATTCTTGAATATCGACCGAATGATATTTGAATAGTTTTTTCTGCGAATGTAGACAACAACGGCATACGCATAATACATACAAAATATATATGCCATTTAAATTGCCTTGTTTTTCTATATATAGTATATAGTAATAAAGCTAATTAGTAGTAAAATTAGTTCCAAAACAAATTATTATAGATAGGCCATTGTTGTTTGATAATAATGCCTCTTATCTGCGTAATACAACACAAATTACATATTAAATTTATTTTGTATTGCTGAAAAACAAAAATATCAAACAATTTACGTAATATATTCAAGTACAGTATAAATCATGTAATGAATCCAGCTGTGATTTCCTTAAGGAAAGCAGAAATTGAAATTCAATAAAAAAATCAAGTTATTCAAAAATTCGTAACTATATTGAATATTCAACGTAATAAATAAAACATATTTACTTATAATATAATTAGATCATTATGATTTAACTCCGTTATAATTCTAATTTTAACAAATTAATAAATAATGAGTTATATCCTGGATAATGACAGTCTTTGAACTTTTCTATTATCAATATAATAATTAATAAAACTATTAATGAGAGAAATTGTGTATGAAAGAAGAAACATACTCACGTTGTTGGTTCGTCTAAAAACATTATTGGTGGATTATCAATAAGTTCAAGTGCAATAGAAAGTCGTTTCTTTTGGCCACCTGACAATTTATTACATCTGGTTTTTTTACAATGCAATAAATTCAACGATTCCAAAATTTCATCAATCTATTCAGTCGAATCAAAAATTGGTTAATTAATTTTATAACAAATATATATAACTATATAATTTGAATAATTTACCAGAAAAATTTTAGCTTTCTCTGACGTTGATGTATTAATTTTTAGCTTTGTAGCTATTTGCATAATTTCTTCAACGGAAAAATATGGTGCCAGATGATCATCTTGGAGAATATAACATGAGTGTTTCTTGTATTGAGCCGCCCCTTTTTTGTTATTTATTGGATTCGAACATTTTATTGTACCATCAACGCCAGTGGTTCTATTGAATAAAACATTATATTGTTAATAATAATTTATGGCTTCTGATGGTAGAAAATAGTTACTGAAATCCCGTTAATATGTTAAGGAGTGATGTTTTCCCAGCTCCAGAAGGACCCATAATTGCTGTCAATTCTCCTGATTTGAATATACCCGAAACACCTTTAATAACTTGCTTCTTTTCTGAAACAACAAATATTTCTAAATTAATGAATTCACAATTCGCATCGATTTACGTAAATTAAAATAAAAAATTGTTTTCTATACAAATCAGTTAATTATTACTATTATGGATCATTTTGACCATGATCTAATTTATGTGTTATCCGATTTCAAATGGATCGTGAAGGATGTTTTCTAGATAATTTTTTTAATTTGAATTAAATTTATGTGAGTTCTTCTTAATTATAATATTATAAACAAATTAATTATAATATATATACATACGTAATATACGAGTATCTTTATTTGTATTTTTCCTGAATTAAAAGTTATAAAACAATTATTACCTACGGTATTTAAAGAAAAATATTTAACATAAACATAATATATATAGGTATATGGTATATGTACATATACTGTATTGTTCTGCATGAAAAAAATATTTGTTTAACAGTAAAACCGCAATTCTACACAACTAACAATTCACCTTGATATTTGGTTTCAGAAAAATACATATTATTATTTATTATAGAGTATTAGAATTCGTATTAGTTGAATTCGATTGATTTCAAGCCAAATGTTTTTAATAAACATTTTATTTTTAGTCACGTCATAATTATTTACACAAAGAATCAAAATCCTGAAAATAATAATTAAATTAACTAGGTGGAACATATTAAAATATCATTAAATATAATCTTCTATACAAATTGTTTAAAACAATTTCATTTGTTTTTAATATTCACATCATTTATAAATGGGTAATTTTCTTAATACAAATTTTTTACTTTGAAATATGCAACTTTTAATTTGTAAACAAAACTATAAACATAAATCAAAAATTTAATAGATTATAAATGTTTAAGCTGCACTTAAAAACCTGCTACTTCATATATGTATACAAGGTGTTTAAAAACATGTGGGCGCAAATGAAAAGGGTGATTTTCTGGCTAATTCTCACCATTTTCGAGGTATAAAAGTTTGTATTTTATAATTTATGTACCCACGAAAGTTGAGACACCTGCGTACGTTCTGTGTACATAGCCCTCTATAGGAAATTTTTGGAACTATTCCATGCAAAACTGAAAAATCGGGACGTTTAATTAGCATTGCGTTCGGTCTAGTTTCAATTCTAGTATATATTATATATGTACATATGTAGGTCTCCTTATTTTCAAGTTATAGTATTTAGAATAATCGGCGGTTTTCAATTTTTCAAATTTCTCAGTTTTTTCATTTTGAAGGTCAAAAATTTGAATTTTGCAAATGGGGCAGTGCCATTACAAACTCAAATTCCATCAACAGAATTCAATTTGGAGTTGTAGTTCTTTCAGAATCAGCTTTAAAAAAATTTTCATTTTGGCTAAAATGTTTAAATACATAGTCACAAATTTTTTAATAATGTATGAATTGTAATATGAGACTTTGCTATTATATTAACTAATCATCACTTCATAAATGACTTTTTACTAGAACGTTCTAGCTGTACTAGATAATATAGTTTAATTTTTCTGTTCTTAAAATAAAATCCGAAATAACCCTGTAAAATAGTCTGACGCTATCAGGAACACCCTGTATATAGGTACATATGTTTACATGTCTGTGAAACACGTGAATTAAATCTTGCCAAATATAATATTATGTATAAAATTGACAATTGTTATCACAAGTTCAATTTTTTATAGACGACCTTTTAGTCCTTTTACCCTATTTCACACCGAAATCCGGTAACATATAATATGTATAATTGTATATACATACATACATATATGTATGTAATATACATATGTATGTATAGAATGCAATTTCACTAAATAAATAATATTATTAGATTATTCTTCCATTCCTTGGAAACTATTCGATTGAATTCAAAGTCCATCTTTAAAAAAATAATATTTTATTGAAAAAAGAACTATTCATTATTGACAAATAATTACATATTTACAAAATAATTACATTTTTACATTATTATTTGTACGGTTCCATGCCATGAACATACATAATATGTATTTTTATTTTTTTCTTATTAATAGCACAAAAAAGAAAATTTTTCAACTGGAATTGTAAACAAATATGAAAAATTTAATGTAGGTGTAGGATATACATATATTATGTAGTATACATAGGTATAGTTGATATAAAAGTAAATTAAACAAAATGGACTGTATTTCTGTAAAATATTAGCTATATGTATTTAAATATGAGGCACCAATCGCCACCTTTTATTATAGATTTATTATTCTGTAAAAAATTAACAAATTCTTTTTGAAAGGTTTGACTATAAAAATAGAATATAAAAAAAACGTACTGATATTCTCTTCTTATATGAACCTATGATAAATGATTAAAAAGAAAGATATCTTGTAATTTGTAATTCCCCAATACTTATATAATTTTTTTTTCTATTAATTGCCTAGTTAAATCACTGGTTAACTTATTTATAATATACAAACCATAAATTATTTTATTTAAACTAGACAAAATTAGATAATAACAAAATTTATGAAAACATTGAAAATTATTTATTGGAATTTAATTTAAATAAGATCTCAGTCTATGTTACTAAATGAAAAACAACGTAATTTTTTAATCAATTAAGTATAATGTACTAGCGAAAAAAAGGCAAGATGCAGTTTAAGAAGTTTAAGATTAGAATTCTTCTAGATATGAGAATGTAAACTGGATGTCCTTGGAAAGTTTGATGACCAAACCTAAATGCAATAAAACGCTGCAAAAGTTGCAAACTTTAGAAATGATAATAAAAAAATACAGCTAAAGTTATTCACCCTAAGAAAACAATGTACATAATAATATATAATAAAAAATGCGTGTAAAATTCAAATCTGGAAAAAAAATAATGCAATTCATTGCATTAAATTATTTATATAAATAATATGTGTAGTATTTATGCATATACGTAATTATTTTATAATAAATTAACAATTAAGTGAGTAAGGAACTCGATTCTTGAATATTAATCGATGAATTTTTCTTTCGAATTTACAAAATAGAAACCTAATCACATTTGTACAATTTTTACTACTAATTGGTATAGAATTAATTCACATTTCGATGCAATATTAGTATATATTACCGACATTATAAAAAACGAAATTAAAAAAATCGTAAAACCGCATTAGCCATAATTTATTTAAGTATAAATTAACAAAAAAAAACACTTTTGTCAAACAGTTGTATTGAAATAATAAATTTAAATGTTCTAAGTAGAACATTCATGTGTTTAGGTAATTTTAACGAATTAAACAAATCTACAAATCTAATTTAATCTAATTATACCCCATATGTAATAAATTCATTTTTATAATATGTAATGTTTGTTCATAACGGATTGTTTTTTTTTTAAATATTCGGGGAACCGTGAATTGGAATTTCGACATGCTGTTTGTATGATTACTGTATATGATTACTGTGATGAATAAATAAATATTAGATAGACAATCAAAATAGATCAAGGTTGTGTGCAAATGTGTATTTAAGTTAAGGTCATTTATGTAAGATCCCAAAAATATTGTTTTAAATTTGTAAATTTATAAAATTAATACGAATTCACATGGCGTCATTCATTTATATATAGTGGTTACCCAGAATAAAGCGATAAATTTTCAAATTTTAATTAAAGTTCAAGTACATTTTGTTTAACACTAGCCCTTCAACATGTATGGTTTGAAATTTGAATGCTTCTTAACAGAAGTTTCTAACAAAAGCTGAAATATAATTGTTCTCATATTGAATTAATTTGAACGTACAATTGAAGAATTGAATTATTGGCGGAAGAGACATACATTATGTTAGTGGGTTAATAATAAGAAAGTGTATTAATCATGCGAGGTCGTCAAATTATGATAACCTCCAACCTAAATTCAATAAGTCGTTGAAACTGACTGACTTTTTTTCTAAATTTATCATTTTATATAACTGGCCAGCAAAACACGACTGAGGTACAACATAATTCGAAAAAATGGTAAAAATACTAAAAACAAATTATAAAAACTAAATAACCATATGCAGAAAATTCAAGAATACGAATAAATTTAAGTAGGTATATTTACGTAAATATATGCTATTAGAGACTAAACATTTCTAACAAATTAAAATTGACAAAAAAATTATGTTTCATTTACAAAAGACGTCATTTCAATATTTCTTCGTAATAATAATTATTATCATTTTTTTTTGTTATACATGTGTAAAATACATATAGTATAATAACAATTAATAAAACACTATCAATTGGTTAGATAATAAGTGAACAATTATAACATGTTCAATTTTATTTAATCTACAATAATTATGTTAATGATTAATTATCTCTGCCAGTCAGTGATCAAAATGAAATATTATGATATATTGTTATTTCGAAATTCAAAATTATATAAAAATATGTATTTGTCTAATCTTAATAAAAATACGGGTATATGCAAATTTTTTCAATTTTAATTGAAGGAGAATTTATGTTTTTATTCCACTTCTGTCGTTAACGATTTAATTGTCCATAATGTAAGTATTTATTTGTATAATGCAATTATTAACACGGAAAATGAATACATACATAAGTAAGTTGTAATTAAGCGAATTAAGTAAATAATTACAATAATTCGAATACCAGTATGACATTTTGTTATATGATAATTTTTTATAATAAATTTTAAACATTTATCAAAATGTTATTTGTTTTGTTATGAACTTATGAACAATAGATCGATAGAAAATAAAAATATAAAATTTTCAATTAAAAAAAAATTATGTGCAATGCAAATGCAATTAAATATAAATATAAGTACGCAATGCAGGTGCTCAACAACAAAACAACATTGACTTTGACCTCAACATTGCCAATTTCAATCAGTTTTGTAATATAAATTTTCTTTTACACATACAGAAACAAAATATAATTTACATAAATACATAAAATAACAATTAACAAAATATTTTTGAAACTTTTATTACAATTTTTAACACAATATTAACAACTATGTTGAAGTATCCTTGACTATTCCTCAATAAAAGGGTGATAATAAGAGCACAAAAGCTGTATTTCCTATTTCCAAGAGATTTATTAGCTTTAGATTTCACTAATAAAATATTTTTATCAAGGTAAGTGTCAACATTCCAATTTGTTTAAATAGAAAATATGATAAACTGTATATATACATTATTGATTATCGAAAAACAAAATAAATATGTATATAAATTTGGAAATATATGAAAAGATTAGAATTGTAATTTTGCATGTAGTGCGACAATAATTGTGCATGGCATTAAAGTAAAATTTGCGAATTATGGAAAATTACATATTACATAATGAGTATATGTAATTAAACTGTTTCTACATAATATAAATAAATCTGAAAATGAAATCACTCTCTCTTTCACGAGATATTTCGAGATACTATCACTTACTTTCCTCATATATTCATGTATTATATCATGATCATGATCAAATAAAAGAAACTATTTTTATTTTCGAACAAGTTTACGTTTATTGAAAAGATTGGGGCCATTAAATAATAAAAGAAAATAATGTAATGATAAGTCAGACAAACTATTTTAGTAAAAATTGATAATTGCACTTATTACAAACATTTTATAAATAACCTGTTTTTTTTTAAAAAAAATAAACGATAATGAATTGTAACAACAATAGTGTCATTCAGGTGGAAAATGTTATTAACTATGTATTTAAAAAGTTCAAATTGTAATGAATTAAACATAATGGATTGTTTTCTATTGTTCTTAAAAATTTTTTGACGATAACGATTATGGAATATACGCATTTCGTAAATGCATTTTTCAAATATTTTCAAATAATCAGCCCTTAATCATATATGAAAACAGTTGGACAGTAATATAATATTTATTTTTATTCATTTAATTAATAATAACTAAAAACGTAATATGCGGTATATAGACATAATTAATTAAATTTTTGATAAACTCATCAAACGAACTTTTAATGAATTTTTTGTATAAAAAAAGTGATAAATGTCTGTAATATAAAATTTTAATTGAAAAGTCTTGTAACTCACCTCTTCGTCCTTGTTTGACTGTATAAAACACATTATCAAATTCGATATCAATATTTCTACCAACTTGCGACACTTCAAAGAAACCGTCCTCGGTCATTTTGAATTCGATTCGAAATTATTTTGTAAAATCAATTCACGAAAACAATTTTAAAACTGCATGTGTATACGAAAAGTAAACTGATATATTAATTTGTGATATATGAAATTGTAACATTCATAAAACTGAGCTGTTAAACTCGAACTGAATGACTAAAAACTAAAACGAAAAGTGAGATTGAAAGCAATCGCGCCGCGCGAGAATTTGCTTTTTGTTTACCAAACGAACAACTCGGCAAAATATGATAGTGTAGGAAGGATGTAAGTTTTGTATAACTATATAATTTGTTTATAAAGAAACCCTACCAACACAAAGTTCACGACTTTGTTGTGATTTGCTCAAATATCTGTATCAATAAATGTTTATCAATAAGGGGTTCCTGAAACTTGCTGTTTACAAAGTCATGAAACAAAAAATTGTCACCTGCTTGGTTTTGTTACTCGATAATATGTAATTTAATACATAAAATTAATAATATTTTATTGTAAACAATCATCGGATTTATGGTAGTTTAGAAATTATTTACAATAACAACAATTCTGGGAATTGCATGGAAAAAAATCTATTTGTTTGCATTGGTTGCATTAAAGTCCAAAGGGTGCAATCGTTATGTATTCCTAGAGGATTAATCACGTATAATTAAATTTTGAAAATGTCGGCACAGCTTAGGTTTGCTGCTTTAATAAAAGAATGTGGCAATTATATTGTTTAATGACTGGGTTAAATTTAATCATATAAGATGATGTTCCAATTTGTGTTATAACACTAAAGTGTAAATTTTAAAATTACATTTACATAAGCATTTTTCAATAACCTGACATAACACTGCTTGTAGCATTATTAGTTGTGCATATGTTATATTTGTGTTTATTATTCAATAACATATTTTTAGTTAGCTATTCTTATATAAGTACCTACAGTTTTTATTTCATGTTATTTCTAGGTAAAATATTTTTCTATTTAGTTAGATGATCAAATATTCTCTTTTTTGGCCTCTGTATGTGTTCTGTTTTCTGCCTACATATTTAATAATGTCTTTTTTCCTATATAAAATAAAAAGACTACTACTTTTTATATCTTTTCGTGACCGTGAATATTAAAGTTTCATTGTTTTTTGTTTTGACTTTCAGTTTAGCAACTTTAATAGCTTTGTTTTCATCTTAAGTTTTTCTAAAATTGTTCTTTATGTAATTCCTGTCTGACAAAACAAATACAAAACTTAAAGCAATACAAATAGTACTTATTACTCATTAGCATAATTATTTTTAAGTCAATATCATTAATAAAAATATTTTTCGGAGATGGAATGCTAAGCTTGTCGAGTTTAAACTCATTTGCATTGCAGCATTTGCAGCTATTCAAAACAAATTTTAAAAAAATACTGCTTTTAAAGGGTAAATTATTCAAACACCATTAAAAATAAGTTTTCAACAGTTAGAACATTCCCAACGTACTTTAGTCTGCTTTGAAATGAATAAATAATAATATTGGGTTCTCATAGTTCTGGAAAATCGAAAACAACTTCACCAAATTATATTCAAATATATGTATATTAGTGGAATTTTTCTAATAATACATTAGCTATTTTATAATTAGCATTTGTGACTTATCAACAATAAGTTTTTTGTAACAGGTTTGTGCGTTATCATCAGTTTGTTCAACTTGCAAATAATTTAGATTAAATTACCATTATTTATTTGTCCAAAACAGAAATACATACAATAAAAACTGGCCTTGTCTGAAAATGTGGTGCTAAAATGATGTAGTTTTGATCGGACAATCATTACAAAAAAATAAAAAAACAGTTTGATCTTGATTTGATTTATGATGTGTCATTATAATAAATACAAAAAGGAAAAAAAATATTCATCTATTATTTATTTCTCCATTGGAAATTAATATCGGAAAGTATATATAATTTTAAATTTTTCCAGTAAACATGTAAGTTTGTTTACAAATTCAAATAAAGAATAAATATGAAATATTTTCCTATTAATGTAATAATGATTTTTAAAAGACCTTATATTAATTATCGTTTAATTGATGTTTTTTGATAAATAGTTATAGGTTTAACTAGAAATTTTGTGAAGTTAAAAAATTTTGCGATCACATTCTATATATTTTCCTAAAACTAATAAAATGAGGATTGCATTATAAATTAAATGGCTTTTTAATTTATCGTATAATAGATTATGTTCTACGTAAATTATTAATAATATTTTAATGTCACCATTCTTGAAGGAAACTCACGTATTTATACTTTTTAATTTATACTATCAATTAAGAGTAAAATTGGAAGTCAATTAGAAACTACCTAGTAGATTATTTTTAATTACAAATTATTATTATCGG